>QRFB01002648.1:18899-51830 GCA_008931105.1 Oenanthe javanica | reverse complement strand
TGAAGAATAAATATTAATTTAGATGACACACAAATGTACTGTCTGGTTCATTTGTGTCATACTAATAAATATTCTTCACTTATTAACTTTTAAGTTGTGGCCTTCTGTCATTCTCTCGCTTCTCTGTCTTTCCTCTGTTTCTGGAATCTTCTTGTAGTAGCCACTATAAACCTTCTGTATCTTCTGATTTCTTCTGAAATACTACCACTTTAATTTTCACAAACGCTTGAACAAATTAATGAACTTCTTCCAGTGTTGAGTAGTAATTTCATTACAAGTCTTCTGATATTCTGATTCTTCGTGTCTAGTTTACATTCTTCGTCTTGATTCCTGTTTGATATTTATTATTTACCACTATTTCTAGATTGAGTTGAGTTGTCATCTAATTATTACAAATAGGCCTAGTCATATGCCTTTCAATCTATCCTTTTCAGCCTACCATGTGAAATATAGCGACGGTCTTGTATATCTGTATAGCAGACTTAGAAGGCCCAAGTTAGTACACACCAAGTCCTCTAATGCAGGGTTTCATGAGAAGTGGTTATTTTTTCATGGGCCTAACCTCGAGTTGCTCGAGCCCTTCAGCGAGGTGGCTTCTGAGAAGATCGATTATCTTAACAAATTAAAACCGTATGATAGGGATTTTTTAGATCATTTTTATGGCTTGGATTCATTATAAAATTATAAAAAGTTTTTTGACTCGTCATTCTTAGCTCGTCATAACTGTGAGTCGTGTTTGGTCGTCTTTATTTTTTGTGATTTCCTCTTTGTCTGAGCTCGTTCGTATATATAAATATATTTTCTTTGTTTCATTGTTTTTTTAAAGTGAGAGGTATTTCATTGCAAAAGGTCATAGAGCACGGAGTCCAGACGGAGATGAAGAAGGCCGAGCCGTGGAGATGGGCCAAGTCGGGCGACCTCTACTTTGAGGTTGAGAATCCAAGAGAATATTCTATTTCTCGTGTTGTTGACACCGAAAATGGTCGAGAGTTTAAGCGGAAGAAGGTGGAGAAGGAAGGTCATTCGTTGTCATTCCTCTCATCGTTCAGAGGAAAATCAGGTCGTTGAGCGGATTGAAGGTACTCCAGTTGGTTCTCATTCTTTTGTTGTTGGTTCACTACCGCACAGTTTGTCTAGCAATTTGCCCCCAATATTTCAGCCTCGGCCTCGAATTTTGATGGAGGTTGAGTCAACCTAGTGTTGGTGTACTGGGAATCATCCTCCTGTTCAGACTCTTCAAATTTTCAAGCTATCGCGGGATGATAACAATTATGTTGGTCGATCTCGAGCTGACATCGCTGGTTTGGCTCGAGCCTGAATTGGTCGAGTAAGTTAATCTAAGCTTTATTCGTAGTAATTTCCTTTGGCGTAACTTAGATATTCTCTTATGTTTATCTTGTTTGTTACATGTTTATAGGTTATGTCTGATTATGTGAAAATCATTGACGCTTACGAGGCCGAAGGCGATGTCTCTCAATTGGAGAAGAATTGGAACAAAACCAAGGTTGCTCTTTCTAATGCTGAGAAGAAAGTGGTTGATCTGGAGAAGTCTTTGACCACGTTGACCCTAGCCAAAGATCTAGCTGAGCAGAAAGTAGTAGATGCTAAGGCTACTTTTGATGGTGAGCTCAAGACGTACAAAAATCATGTGGCCGAGTTAAAGAACACGATAAAGCTTATTCAAAAGGACCTTGATGAGGCCAAGTCATCTTTTACACAACTTGAGGCTGAAGACCAGACCCTGCGTGAGACAAATGTTCGCTTGAATGACAAGATTGATGCTTTGCAGGAAGAGATCGACAAGGGGGCATCTGACATGGTAGCTGCTATAAAGGACAGTTACATGGGTCTTCATGCCCGTCTCATGGCCTTAGGGATTGATCTCACAGGTCATTCCTTTGAAGATTTCTGTGTAGACCTAGATTTTGAGGAAGAACCTGCTAAGGATGGTGATGAGCCAAATCATACGTTGGTCGAACCCGAGGTTAGGAATCCTTCCAAAGATGTTTCTCTTCAAGATGGCCAGTCGTCTGTAGGGAACGAGCTGGAGAAGGCGGGGGATGCCCCATGAAATGATGTACTTATGGATTTGTTTATTGTGTTAAAGGCTTGTTTGGTTAGACAAATTATGAAGTTGGTTATGGTCGTAATTGACATGTGAATTGATGGCATTTTTTGCCTTTGTTTTAAAATTAAACTTATGGTGTTAGCTAATGTTTTATCAAGGTGAAAAAGTTCTTTTGCTAAAAGGAATTATAATAACCAAGAACATGCAATAAATTATTAGTACCCTTTTCAAAAATGGAATTATAGAGTATTAAGTAGCTGATACAACGTGTTATTTTGAGTATGAATATCATAAAGATGTGTAACTGCCTTGATAAATAAATGTATTGGAATAAAATGTAAAGTCTAATAGGAATAATAAATTATGCATTTATAACGATAAGTTGATTACATGATCGGGGTATTTATAATACCCTACGTTTGATCTTGGCTATCGGGCCTTGATTGAAATATAAGTTAATAGGTAGCTATTATGCTTTGATGTGGACTTGTAACATGTCCTGACTTGTGATTACTGAAAGAACTTTTTGAGATGTGTTGCATTCCATGTGTTCTTAATAATACTACCGTCCAGTTGGGAGAGATCGTATGTCCCTAGTCAAACGACCCTAATTATTTTATATGGGTCTTCTCATGGAGTTTTCAGTTTGCCAGAAACTGTGGGCATAGATGTTGCAGACTTGTGCATGACCAGGTTGTTGACCTGAATAAGTTTTCAAATGACCTTCTTGTTGTAGTATTGAGTAATTTTCTCCTGATACTTCACAGCTTTTTGTTAGGAATCCTCTCTAACTTCTTCGAGCAAATCATTGTTAAGTCGGAGGCCTTTGAGGGACGAGATTGGATCAAACAACTCAATTCTTGATGTGTTCATACTGAATTCTACGGCTACTACGACCTCTATTCCATATGCCAATCGGAAAGGAGTTTCCCCTATTGTAGTGCGAGGAATAGTTCTATATTTTCATAAGACATTAGGTTGTTCATCAATCCAATTCCTAGGAGCATCCTGAACTCGTTTTTTGAGGCCTTGAAGGAGGATTCTATTGGTGACTTCGACCTAGCCATTCGACTATGGGTAAGCTACAGATGCTCGGAGATGTTTGATATTGAGCTGCTGGAGAGTTTTTTCGAAATCTCCCCCTATAAACTGAGTACCATTGTCTGTGACTATAGAACGTAGGACCCTGAAGCGAAAGATAATAAACTCCATGAAAAATTTTATCATGTCCTTTTCTCGTATCCGAGCCACTGGTTTGCCTTCAACCCATTTGGTCGCATAGTCGATGGCGACCACAAGATATTGTAGCTAATTTCTGCCTTTAGGAAATGGCCGCATTATATCGATCCCCCCACATAAAGAAAGGACATGAGACTTGAGTAGATGAAAGCTCGATATGAGGTCGGTGACTGATAGAGCTGTTGAGTTGACATGATCGACACCTTTTGACATAATCTTCACAGTCTTTCCAGAGGGTTGGCCAAAATAGACCTTGCCTTATTATTTTGTAGGCTAGATTCTTGGCACCAAGATGATCCCCATAAATATTAGTGTGAACTTTGACCAAGGCTTGTTGTGATTCTTCTGAGTTTAAGCAAAGTTGCATGGGCTCCATCAGGGCTCGTCGATATAACTTTCCATTGTGTACAGAGTAATTGTGAGCTCGATAAGAAATATATCGAGTTTGTTGCTTGTCTGCTGCAAGTTTATCATGAAGTATGCAATCTAAGAAGGGAGTTCACCAATCATTTGAGTCGTTGATCGCAAATACCGATTGGATGATTGTAGATAGGGAGTGAAGCTCGTCCAAGTAGATGGGTTCTTTTTCTAGACTTATAATAGAGGATGCTAGTTTGGCCAAAGTATCTGCCCATTGATTCTCTGTACGAGCTATGCTTGTGAATGTCTAGGATGTGAATATGTTTCATGATGTGAGTACTAAGGAGAGATAATGGGTCATCCTAGCATCGTGAGTTTTGAAATCACCATTGATTTATTCTACCACCAGTTGAGAGTCACTGAATATTACTATGTTAGCGATTACGAGCTCATGAGCGAGTTTAAAGCCTGCCGGTATAGCTTCGTATTCGGCCTCGTTGTTGGTTGCTTGAAATCTGAAGCGAAGTGCTAATTGGATTTTAAAGTTTTTTGCACTTAATAGGATAACCTCGGCTCTAGCCATTGTTGTCGTGGAGGACCCATCAACGAATATCCTCTAAGTTTGACTGGACGAGTTGATGTAGGGAGCTTGTGTGGTTGAGTTGTCTTAGAAGTGACCTTCAGTAATAAAGTCGGACAAGACTTGAGCTTTTATCATTTTTCGAGGTCGATACTCAATGTGAAATTGGCTGAGTTCGATAGTTCAAGCCGTCATTCGTCCCGTCATATCGGGTCGATGGAGGATTCTTTTTAAGGGTTGATTGATAAGAATAATAATTGATCAGTCTTGAAAATAATGTCATAGTTTTCGACTTGAGATTACCAGGGCATAGATATGCTTTTCGATTTGAGGGTATCTTGTTTCAGCATCCTTTAGTGTATGAATGATGTAATAGACTGGTCGTTCAGTATGGTCGAGCTAGTTGACCAGCACAGATGCGGCCGTTAAATCTGTTGCGTAAAGATATATTTTCAATGGTTGGCGTGGTTGAGCTTTAACCATGACAGGTGGTGTTGTGAGGAAAGTTTTTAAGTCATCTAAGTTCCTTTGACACTCATCCGTCCATACAAACTTTTTGGCGGTTGAAGCTTCCTTAATGGCTTGTATGTGTTTGAGTGAGGATGGTGTCGTTAGTTCCTGAATTGCCCATATTTGGTTTGGGTCAGCTTCTATGCCCCGTTGGGAGATGAGATAGTCGAGGAATTTGTCCGAGGAAAGCCCGAAAGGACACTTGATCGGGTTGAGTTTCATCTGATTTTTTGGTAGTATTTGAAAGCATTCTTCCAGGTCGTTGAAATGGGGGTGTTTTAATTTAGATTTAATGATCATGTCATCGACATATACCTCCATGTTGCGACCTATCTGTTTAGAAAATATCTCGTCCATCATTCGTTGGAATGTGACCTCGACATTGATGAGGCCAAATGGCATGTTTAAGAAGCCAAACACCCATCAATGAATGATGAAAAAAGTTTTTTCCCAATCATTAGAGTCCATTTTGAAAATATTTTAACCTGAGAATGCATCCATAAATGATAGGAGCTCATGATCGGAGGTCGCATCAATTAATTTATCAACGTTGGGTAAAGGGTAGAAGTCTTTTGGACAAGCTCTGTTGAGATCGGAGTAATCTACGCACATCCGCCATTTCCCATTAGTCTTTTTGACCAAGACTGTGTTTGAGATCTATGTCAGAAATTTAACAGGCCGGATAAATTCAGCATCGAGCAAGCAATCGAGCTCCAGATCAATGACGAGTTGTTTTTCTGCTAAATATTTTTTTCATTTTTGACACACTAGTTTGGCTCTATCTCGAATGTGGAGGGAATGTCGTGCTACGATTTCCGAGATTCTTAGCATATCTTTGGGCTCCCAAGCTAAAATGTCAGAATAACGGCTGAGTAAATCGATGATTTCTGATTTTATATGGGGGTCAAGATTCCTATTGATTTTAATAACTTTGTTAGGTTATACGTGAATAAGCTTGATTTCTTCGGTCTCTTCAACCGGATGATCTGTACTGGAAGATGATCCATCTAACAAACTTTGAGGATCGATGTCGATCACTTGATTGATCGAAGCGTCCGAGTCTTTGTTTTTTGGTAAGACTACAGTCAGATAGCATTGTCTGGCCGCGGCTTGATCTCCAACGACCTCCCCGATGCCAAATTCCGTAGGGAATTTCATTTTGAGGTGGGGAATATAAGTTACAACTCATAGGGCTGTCAGGGTAGTGCGGCCAAGAATAGCATTATAGCTTGATACTGCATTAACCATATAAAATTTGACGATCTGCCAGGTTTGGCAAGGTAAAGTTCCAAAAAGTACGGGCATGACGATGGTTCCCACTATCTTGACTTCATTGCCTGTAAATCCAAACAGGGGAGTTTGAACATTTTTAAGCTTTCTATCACCCAAGTCCATTCGAGAGAATGCTCATAGATGGGCATACGCAACGCCCATTTTATGTTATAATAGGCCTGAAAACCATTATTATATGTCTATTATAACATCAGGGAGCGTTGCGTATAGAGGCATTAAAATATGTAACTATTGTAATGCTTTTTAGCTCTATTACAACACCTCTAAAAATATTACAATACATACATATTGTAACACTATCCTTCATAGATGTAACACAAAATTGGTGTTACAATAGGTTAAACTAGGTTGAAGAAGTTACACGTCAATAGTGGGACCCACATGCCATGTCAGTAATGGATCCACATGCCATGTCAGCAGTGGACCCACATGCCACGTCAGTAGTGGACCCACATGCCACGCCAGCTTTTTCACGTCACTTTTGGGGACCACATGCCATGTCACTTGTGTGGCCACATGTCATGTCATCTGTGGGGCCCACATGCCACATCACTTGTGGGGCCACATGCCATGTCACTTTTGGGGTCAACATGACACATCACCTGTATGACCCATATGCCATGTCATTAGTGGGACCTGTCTGTGGGCCCCATATAGTATATTGCAACACTACTTATATCTAATGCAACAACAATTTTCTTAGCTTTAGTAACACTAATTTGTATAATGCAACACATTTTTTGGAATTCTTGCAACACCAATTTTATATAATGTAACACTACTTATAACAAGTGCAATGTTAGGTACACGTACAAATGCAACACTAGCATAAGCTATTGCAACACTAGCATTGTCAATAAGAATTTTCTTAACTGTGTTCATGCCTACTTGAGTTGTAATTACCAAAGCATCTTGATGATTATCTATGAGACTAGCTGGATAATCTACATCAGAAAAGAAAATTACTGGTGTTGGTTTAGGTTTATCCCGCTTGAGGTAGCTCGGATTAATATTAAATATCTCTCGAGCATAGGATTTCTTTGCATTGTTGGAAGAACCCCCAGCAGCATGACCTCTAGATATGACATGTATGATGCGATGTGAATCCACGTGTGTCTCTTATCGATGAGTATCCTCTATTTGGATGAAGTGTGAAAACTGTCCCCTTTTGATCTTACTTTCAATCAAGTTGCTGAGCTGATAGCATTGTTCGGTTGTGTGGCTCGTGTCCTCGTGATAGTCGCAGTATCTCGAGCAAGGGGATCTATCTGCCTTCATCGGCCGTGGAGGTCGAAAATCAGGCTCTATTTTAAGGATTGCCATGATTGTATCTTTACTGGTGTTGAGCTTAGTTCATTCCTTAGGTTCGCGAGTTCTGGGCTGCCAGGATTTGCTATTTTTGGCTGAAGTGGCTTGTTTAGTTGCATCCGAAGAACTAGTCGGTTGCTCTTCCCTTGTCATTTGTGGACGTTTGTCGTGATAATTTCGAGATCGTGATCGACAGTGATCTCGATCTCTATCTCTATCATTGTTGCGATCGTACCTGGAGGATTTAGATCTTAGAGATTGGATACTTCTTACTACTTCTTGTAAGGTTAGTCTATGTTCAAAAATTCCTAAAATAGCTTGCAAAGTGCGTGGACTTTTCTTGAAGAATTCTTCTAGTAGCAAACCATGTCTGTCTTTATCGACCCCCACTGTCATGTAATTAATAGCAAGTTGGTCGATTAAATTTGGAATTTCTGCGACCGCTGCTCAGAAGCGTGATAGGAAATCGTGGAGTGATTCATCTCGCTTTTGTCGGACCATCATTAGGGAGGCCGTGATTCTGCCTCCTTTTTTATTATTAGAGAATTGCATTTTGAACTTAGCTTTATGATTAGTCCATGAATCAATTGATCATGGCAGTAGATTAGTAAAGCACTTGAGGGTTTTGCCTTGAAGATAAGTACTGAAAAAATGACATCGAGCTAACTCAGAATGACCGTAAAATGCCATCCACCCGTCAAACATGTTTAAGAAGTCATGTGGATCTGTTGAAGCATCGAATAGAGGTATATTAGAAATCTTCAACTGTGGGTCGATAATTGTGGATTTGATCAGTATTGACAACGTGCTTTCCGATGAGAGTTCAGTTCCTGATTGAGTCCAAATAAAATCTTTACACAAAGCGACGTCATGTTGAAGTCCTGTGATCTCTTCTGGTTTCCAGGAAATTTTTCTGCTCTCACTACATCTCGAACCATCAGAAGAGATCATTTGTCGACGACGTTTGGGGGTGCGTCGTGAAGTGTAGGTAGATTCTGAGTAGAGTTCTTCTTCAAAATCGGAATCTTCCTCATCAGTTCGATCATCAAGATGAGGTGGATACAAAGTAGCTCATTGGAGCTCGAGTTGAAGCCTCTTAATTTCTCGTAGCTTGTCCAGCTTATTGTCCAATACATGTCACTCATGTTGCAAACGTTCTAGCTCGACGTTGTCAAATTCCATCGATACTTTACCATGATTAGCAGTCTGAATTTGTAAAGCTTAAATTTTTTCTAAATGAAGTCGAGCATCACTTGTGAGCACAGTTTTTCCTGACTTCGTTTGGACCATAGCCTTCTATTTTTTCAAGAGGTTGATATTTTCGGCCCGTAGGGTTGGAAGTCATTGGCGGCTGCAATCGGGAAATTGTAGTTTCTGAATCCACCTAAAATAATTGTTTTGGCTGCAACTTGGATGAGGTTTGATTAACCTCATCGTCTTTGTTTGCTGGAAGATCAACCGTATATAGTGGTTTGGTCGGAGATTTCGTAGGTTGAGCCATTTATTGATTTTAATTAGAAAGAGTTTAACAAATCTCCTTCTAGTGCCAAATGATGAGTACAAATATTCATGAACTATTTAGATATTACAAAATAAAGTATTTGTGCTCATGAAGTTCTTCTATGTATTACTTTAACTAATTTTTCAACCCCTTTCTTGTGGGAGAAGGGGTCTTATTTATAGTGGTTATATGTGGGTCCCATTCTTGGAGAGAAGTAAAGTAATTTTTTGGGCTTTATGGGCCTCTATACAATTGTTTAAACTACTACATTCTAAATGGGCCTGACCCAATAGGTATAATATACTATCTAAGTGGGCTACGGCCCAACATATAGTAAAGTAAGTGGATAACTTTGTATATAATTATTTAAGTTTTGAGCAGTTATATGTAGGTATTATGTATTTACGTAGGTATAACCTTCACGTCACGGCAGAGGTTAACCATTGCGTTTATTTATAGGACAGACACGAACAAAATGACCTCATATAATAATCTTGAATTCATGGAGTAGTTTGGGAACTGATTTAAATATCTTGGTTTTTTACTTCCACATGTAGATATATAGTTTATGTAATTAGTTCATCAACTTTGTTAATTCTTGATTGAGTTGATTTTAACTTGTTTGACTCTTTCTTTTATTTTGGTCGAGTAAACTTTTTGTGAATAGATGATGCATGCATCCATAGGTACACAAGTAGAGGTGACCAAACGGGTCAGTTCATGGCTGACCAATCTGCCCGCAGCTCGGCACAAATCGGCCCGCTCATGGACTCGCCTAACTCATGGACCTGTGTTTGCAAAACTAGTACACTATTTTTCTATATTCATTTGCCATTTTGAGATGCTAAGATTTTGTTTATTTATATGCAATATATATTATGAGAATATCAATAAATTGTGTTAATTTATAAAATAAAAATATAGTTTAAACATTATATTATTGAAATATAAAATATACAATATTATATATTTATAATATCATTTACATAAAATAAATTTATTGATTAATTATATTATTAATTATATATTAATAAATATATATTTATACCCACCTTTGATAAAGAACATTACAATCTTTATAAAAGAAAAATGATGTTGTTCATAAAAATAGTCAACCCACTTTATCCTGTTATTTTGGAAAATAGTCCTTTTATCCCTCAATCATATGTACTTGAAACCATAGTGGAAGGTGAGATAATACCTGACCACAGGGTTCTTAAAAAGGTTTCAGAGTACAATGATACAGAAAAAGAAAAAGTATCTTTGGATGATTGTTTATAGTTTATAATTATTGAAACACTTGACAATGTTATGTACAACGACATTGTCAACTGCACAAGTGTCAAACAAATATGGAAAACCATTGAGATACTGTGTGAAGGAACAGAAGAGGTAAAAGACAACCAAAGACAAATCCTGGTGTCTCAGTATGAGGCTTTTATGGCCAAGGTAAATGAAGGGTTTACTGAGATGTTTGAGAGATTCAACAGATTGATAAATGACTTGCAGCTGCATGGAAAGTTTTATGACAAGAAGGAAGTAGACATGAAATTCATGTTGACACTTCCTAACCATCTAGAGCACAAGGTTACTGCCATAAGAGAAGGAAGAGATATATCAAAAGTTTTTCTTGAAAGTTTATATAGAATTCCCTTGAAACTTTATATGGAATTCTCAAAACCTATGAGCTAGAGTTGTTACAAAAGAGATCTATTCAGTCTGACCAAAGAGGAAAGATGGCCAACACCTCAAATGCTCTAGTGGCTCAGGATCAAAAAATGCTGCAGTTCCAAGAATCCCAACATCAACAACAGATCAAGATTGAAGAGGTCATTGATGAAGATGAGAGTGTTACTCTTGAACTCAAGGATAGTAGTGAAGATGAGTTATACACCCTGGATGAACTGGACAACATGAAAAACAAAACCATGGCCTACATGGCAAGAAAGTTCTCAAACCTGAGATTCAAGAAGAAAGGGTCTTTCAAACCCAAAGCTCAAAGCTCCAAGTTCAACAAAGGAAACACATCAAAACCTGGAGGAAGTAGCAAAGGTGGATATAAGACAGAAATGGAGGATAGATCAAAGATAAGATGCTACAACTGTAGTGAAATTGGGCATTTTGCAACTGAATGCAAAAAGCCAAAGCAAGTGAGAAGAAATGGCAATGACTACGAGGAACTCAAGGCAAAGTATGATGCCTTGCTCAAGAAGCAACAAGGTAGGGCATTTGTAGCTAAAGGCAAATGTTGGGAGGAATCTAATGATGAAGAGGAGGAAGAGTATGGGAACCTAGCTCTAATGGAAAACTCTGGAGAAGAGTCACCTCCTTTATCAAGACAGGTACCTTTTCTTACTACTGTGGATATGACTGTATCTCAGTACAAGAAAACTGTTGAAAGTTTAAGTTCTGAAATCTTTAATATTCACACAAGCATGCTAGCTGTTAATGAAGAGATTGTCAAACTGCCTAATGCTAATGAATCATTAATGTTAGGAATATATTCATTTGATGATGTACAAAGTACTAGAACAGAGTCTAGCATGGATATATTTATAATAGAATAAGTCTTTCTAGTCTCTGATCAAAGTAAATATAAATCAAAGTCTAGTTAGTCCCTATACAGGTATCAAGAGTATTTGTACTTATAAATTTTTTTGAAGAAATAAAACCAGAGTCTGGATACAAATTAGAGTCTGGAGTTCAATTAGAGTCTATAGACAATCAGAGTCTATAGTCTGTCAGAGACTGGAGATTATCAGATTCTGAAGGTTTTCAGAGTCTGTAAGGTTAAAGCTGAATTTGGGAGATGATCACAGTAATGGAAAGTCTTCGATGATAAAGGCAAATATATTGCAGATATGCTATGGAAAGGAAGAAGAATTACAGAAGGAAACTGTTAGCTAATAATTAGGAATTCTATTCCTATTGTAATTTGATTTTCCATTATTAGTTGATAGACAACTCTCTATATAAACACTCTATGTAACCTAATTTATTAGTCTAAGTTTCTTTAAAGCATAGAGATAGAGAGAGTTGATATGAGAAACACATAGAAGCTCTTAGGGTTTGTGTACACCCTAGAAAAGTTTGTATTCATATATCAATAATACAAACAATATTCATTCGCAGCTTTGTGTTTATTCTTTGTTCTTAATTCAAAACTTTAATTTATATTAAGTTGATTTTAATCGGGAAAAAAGAGTACACAAGCATTCAACCACCCTAGAAAAAAGATGGCAATTCAAAAATTCATATGCTCAAAAGGAACGAGTACACTCACTGGAAGATCAAGATGTTGCACCATTTGGAGGCTACAGACCCTGACTATCTAGAAAGAATTCATTATGGACCTTATGTGCCCTCAAGGCTTGTTCCTCAAACCATTGTTGAAGAAAAAATTATTGGAGAGCACTTTGTTGACAAACCAAAGGCGGAGTGGTCAACGGAGGACAAGGAGAATGTTCTCTAGGAGGCAAAAGTGAAGAATATTTTCTTAACAGTTTGGACTCTGTTCTTACAAACTGTGTAATATCATGCAAAACTGCTAAAGAGATGTGGACAAAACTTGAAGTGCATTGTGAAGGAACCAGGGATGTCAAAAAGAATGCAAGGTCTCTACTAATTCAGGAGTATGAGTATTTTGAGGCAAAAATTGGAGAAACCATCACAAGGATATATGATAGGTTTACTAAACTTCTGAATGAGATGGCTATTCTTGGTAAAGTATATGATTTTGAAGACATAAATACTAAGTTTCTAAGAGCCCTTCCAGAAGAGTGGGATGATAAGACAACTGCTATAAGGAAAGCTAGAGATTTGGATGAAATAACTCTAAAAGAATTGTATGGCAGACTCAAGACATATGATTTAGAGATGAAACAAAGAAAGAACAAGAAATATGGAAAACCAAAATCTGTGGCACTCTTGATAGAGTCTGAGAAAGAACAATAGGAAGAATCCAAAGAAATAAAAATCAAAGATTCAAGAAAAAGGGTAAAACTGTTGTTAAATCAGAGTCTAATGACACAGACTCTAATTCTGATGAGGAGATAGATTTGAGTCAAATGATGGCTATCTTTGCTAAGAATTTTAAAAGAATAAAATCCAACAAAAGAACTGGAAAATTTAGCAAGAGGCCGACACTCAAAAAGGAGGATGAAAAAGTTGAGAAAAGCAAAAGCGTCATAATCAAGCTTGACAATGCAAAAGTCAAGTGCTTCAACTGTGGAATATTGGGACACTTTGCTAGTGAGTGTAGAAAAGCAAAAAATCAAGGCAAAGGAAAGGCACTCATCTCAACAGGAAAGGATTGGGCAGATTCAAGCTCAGAGGATGAAATAGACTATGAAAATCTAGCATTGATGGCTGTTTCCTCAGAAAAATCAGAATCTCCTAAAGAACCCTCATCTCCTAAATCTCAGGTACCAATCTTTTTTGCTGAATCTTTACTTAATTTAGACTCTGATGGTATAAAGATTGTTTAAAGTGAAGTTAAAATNTTTTCTACTGAATCTTTACTTAATTTAGACTATGATGGTATAAAGATTGTTCAGAGTGAAGTTAAAAAGTTAGTGACTAATTTTAGATCACTCACAAATGACAATAATAGGTTAACAGAAGAAAACCTAATCTTAACAAGTAGGAATAACCACCTAGAGTCTGAATTAGTTCTTATGGAATGACATAAAAATGATTCTGAGAAGTGTAGACACAACTACAATGAAGTTTTAAAAGCCTACGACTATGTTAGAAAAGAACTAGAAGAAGAAAGGCTTAAGTTCAAAGTGTGGACAGACTCTGGTAGAAAAGTTCAGGAAATTCTTAACAATCAAAATGTGTGTCAAACTGCTGGTCTAGGCTATGACAAGAGTCAAAGAAAAAGACCTATTGTTGAGAATAATAACAATATAGAAGCTAGCCAAGTCAATAAGACTAAGGACAATAACACCTTTACTCCTGTTAAGTTTATGACTTCTGAAGTTAAGACTGAGTTACATATATGAACCACAAACTTATTTGTCAATAATCCCCTTGATGTTGACAAAAAGATAGATGAATCAGGAGAAAAGAAAGCTAAGAAAAACATAAATATAGGGTTTTTAACAAAGACCAAGTTAAAGGAAAGCCTAGAAAACTTATCAGAGTCTAGCAAAGTTATGAGGAATAGGAATGGCAAAGAAGGAATTAACAAAGCCAACAACTATCAAAAAGATCCTAATGCTCCTAGGAAGAAATGCTATAGATGTGGAAACCACAATCATCTTGCTCTATATTGTAAAACAAAAATTAAGAAGAAATCAGAGTCTAAATCCCCTTAGACTCTGACTAGTCACTACATTCCATAGAAACCCAGTTATCACTATGGTAGCATATTTCACTCTATTTATATATGTAGGGACTATCATGATTTGTATTACAATTATTATGAGCTAAAATCTTCTATTGATAAAAGTTGGTATGACACTGTCAAGACTCCACCAGAGTCTAAGGCAACAAAGGAAACAGGTAAATCCAAAGTAAAAAATTTCTAAACCTGTTTCATCAAATGTTGGTAAGAAGGGATCCAAAACTATTTGGGTCCTAAAAAAAACTAACTAGTTGATATCTGTATGCAGGGAACAAGTGTAAAGAAAGTAACCCTAATCCTGGACAGTGGATGCTCAGAACACATGATTGGAAATAAATCTCTGCTTACAGACTTTGTGGAGATGGTTGGCCCAGAAGTATTCTTTGGAGATGGAAACAAAGGACAAACACTGGGATATGGCAAGATTGTATTTGTAAATGTCATCATTGAAGAAGTAGCTCTAGTTGATGGCTTGAAGCATAACTTGATCAGTATTAGTCAACTTGGAGATAAAGGTTACCATACTGGTTTTGACAACAAAGAGTGTCTTGTAACTCACAAAGAAAAAGGCACTTTAGTTTTCAAAGGACACAGACATGGTAACATATATGAAGCCAGCTTTGAGGATTGCACTCACAATTAAATCACATGTTTATACAGCAAGGCCTCAACAGAAGAAAGCTGGAAATGGAACAAGAAACTGTCACACATCAACTTCAAAACACTTCACAAATTGGTAAAAAAGAGTCTTGTGAGAGGTTTACCACAGGTTGATTTTGTTCAAAATGGACTTTGTGAAGCTTGTCAACTCTAAAAACAAAAGAAAACATCCTTCAAGAGCAAAATAATAAACACCATTTCTGAACCCTTTTATCTATTACATTTTGATTTGTTTGGTTCAGTAAATGTGATGTCAATTAACAAAAAGAAATATGCTCTTGTCATTGTAGATGATTTTACAAGATTCACATGAGTTTTCTTTTTGCACTCAAAGGATGAAGCTTCACAACACATAATAGACCATATCACTTTTCTAAAAACTAAATCAAAGAAGACCATAAGAATTCTAAGGAGTGACAATGGTAGTGAATTCAAGAATGCAATCATGGAGGAATATTGTGCATCAAAGAGAATTCCTCAACAATTTTCTGCACCAGGAACACCCCAAGAAAATTGAGTTATGGAGAGAAAGAATAGAACACTCATAGAAGCAGCCAAGACAATGTTGGCAGAATCTAAATTGCCAGTATATTTCTGGGCTGAGATAGTCAGTACAATATGCTTCACTCAAAACTGTACCTTGATAAAGATGCATAGAAAGACTCCCTATTAAATGTTGAAGGACGTGAAGCCAAGTGTGAAACACTTTCACATATTTGGGTGCAAATGCTTTGTACTGAAAGTACATCCTGAAAAACTAAGCAAATTTGAAGAAAAGGCTGATGAAGCTATATTCCTTGGATATGAACCAAATACAAAGGCATTCAGAGTCTTCAATCTCAAAACCTGAATTGTTATGAAATCTATTCATGTTGCATTTGATGATAGAAAGATTACAGGTATGCAGGATGAACCAGAGTCTACAATACTTGAATTTAAAAATTTTAAAAGTTCTGAGATAGATGAAGATGATGAAAATGAAGAGTCTCAAATCACTCTTGAGAAAATGCAAGAAGATTCACACTTTGAGGGGGAGCCAAAAAATTCTACTTCGATTAACTCAGAGTCTAACAATTCAGGGACTAGTCAGTCAGAGTCTAGATAGACAAATTCTAGTTCTTCATAGTCTAGTCCATCAGGGTTTGAATCAAATAACTCTAAATCCTTTGCAGAGTCAAACAACTCAGGAGGAGCCTTTTCATCTGATTTCCACTCATAAACAGACAATGCCAATGATTTAGGGGGAGCTTCATGTTCCAGAATCAACCTTCCACCAGCTAGAAAATGGGCAAGGGAACACACTCCTGATTTAATAATTGGTGATCCTAAAAGTCTATTCAAAATTCAAAGTCTATCAGAATGTTTCTTGTATTTTCAGCTCATTCAAAAATCAAAGTCTATCAGATGAATGTGAAGAGTGCTTTCTTGAATAGAAAATTGGAGGAAGAAGTCTATGTTGAGCAACCCCCAGGATTTATTGATCCAAAATTTCCTGATCATGTTTACAAGTTAGACAAGTAATTGTATGGATTAAAGAAAGCACCTAGAGCATGGTATGAAACTCTATCAAAATTTCTTCTTGAAAATGGTTTCACAAGAGGTACCATTGATAAAACTCTTTTTATTAGAAAACATAAAGATGATATTTTGCTTGTCCAAATTTATATTGATGATAATATATTTGGTTCTACTAATGAGAAAATATGTGAAACATTTAGCAAACTAATGCAGTCTAAATATGAAATGAGCATGGTGGGAGAATTGAACTTCTTTTTGGTACTTCAATTCAAACAGACAGATTATGGAATTTTCATCAGTCAATCAAAGTATATGAATGAACTTTTGAAGAAGTTTGATTTACAAGATTGTGCAACTGCCAAAACTCTCATGACAGCAGCCACTAAGCTAGACTCTGACCCAAAGGGTAATAAAGTTGACAGTACTAGCTAAAGAGGTATGATTGGATCATTATTGTATTTACCTGCTAGTAGACCAGATATAATGTTTGTAACATGCCTGCGAAAAGAATTTTTAAATATCTCAAAGGTGCACAAACTCTGGGACTGGTATCCTAGAGAGTCTGATTTTTCATTAGTTGGCTATTCAGACTCTGATTATGCAGGATGTAAAGTGGACAGGAAAAGCACAACAGGCCAATGCCAATTTCTTAGCAACAGGTTAATTTCTTGGTTCAGCAAGACATAACAAACTGTATCAACCTCAACAGCTGAGGCTGAATACATAGCAGCTGGAAGCTGTTGTGCCCAAATTCTATGGATGAGAAATCAATTACTTGATTCTGGACTAATATTATCAAATATTCCTATGTATTGTGATAATACTAGTGCTATTAAAATTGCAGAAAATCTAGTCTAACATTCCAGAACAAAGCACATTGATGTCATGTATCATTTTATTAGAGAATATATTGAAAATGGTATTGTTGAACTTCATTATGTTCCAACTGACAAACAGATTGCAGACATTTTAACAAAACCACTTGATGAGTCTACCTTTCTCAAACTGGTAATTGAGTTAAGAATGTTAAATATGTAATTACATAGTCATTATAAGCAGCAACGTATGTACTTTAATTATAGTCTCTGATTTGTCAAACTGTAATTTGTTATTGTAATATTCTTGAAGTACTTTATCTTGACATAGTCTAATTTCTAGACTCTGACGGGTTTATAGACTCTGAGAGTCTATAGACTCTGAAGGCCATGACTACTAGACTTTGAAACAGTTAAAATTCGTGTCTGCAGACTCTGATTATTTTTGAACTGTTCAAATGACTTGAAATAGGCAGTAACAGTTACTTTTTATAGGTTACAAGATGTCGAGTCGTGTGTATTGTATGCAACTTAAACAAAATAGAAAATTTACATACATTTTACTCACTTTTAATTATGAATTATTTTTCAAGGCAAAAATACTCTCAAAGCTTTTCTATGAACCCTAGCTTATTTCTTCAAGAATTTTTATCCTTCTCAACAACACCACTTCAATGGCTGCTCAATCCACTGTCATGAGGGGACCCAAGGCAATTTCTTTCACTTTTGGAGACTTCGAGTTCATGACTACTACCCTGTGATGGATTTCCTGGAACAAAGTGAGCTCAGCTACATTATGAAAGCATCTCATGTCATTAATATGGATGTTGTCTCAAAGACATGGAGCTTTGCAAGGGTTTTTGATCCTATTCAGGATCAACTAGGTAAGATTATGTTTACCTTTGGTAATATTACTTTTGATGTAACTGATGATATTATCAACTCTGTGTTTAAGCTACCTGTTCAAATACCTTTTAATGCTACTGTTGATGATTCTGTAATCAAAAGCATGTTTAAATCACTAGGTTACACTGGTAGTTTATAAAATATGAGTAAGATAACTAGGCCTTATTTGAGAAAGGGATGTTCATTTTTCTTTGATCAAATTGCTAAATGTTTTACTGATAAGTGTAGTGGTTTCGATGCTATTACTTTTATCACTTATCAAATTGGTCATAGTCTCCTATTTGATAAAGTGATCAATATTGGTGATATTTTGCTCACTCAAATGGGAGAAAAATTAAACAATGTGCAAGAGGGGAGGAAGAAAGTCTACTATTATATATTTCTTATTATTCTCCTTAACCACTTCATTCCTAACTTGTCAATAAAGTTGGCAGATGATTGCTATGTGCAGGCCTACAAGCAACAAGGAGGCTATTCTTTGACATTAAGAGAATTGATGACAAGAAAGAGAGTCTACCTGTCATGGTTTATCCACAGGTAATGAAGGTAAAACTCTCAATCTACAAACCTTCTATCTACAATTCTTCTTTCTTTGGTGGTGAAATGGTGCAGGAAAAAGTACTGGAGAGTCCCTCTATACCTACCCAAGTAGCCAAATCCCCTCCCACAAAACAATCCAAGAAACCTAATTCCAGGAAACCAACCTATGGTGTCTCTCAACAGGCACCAGATGTAAAAAGGAGGAGATTGGTAAAAACAAGGCTTGTAGATGAGCAAAGTGATGAGCAGCTCAACTCACTAGAGAAGCAGGTTGTTGAAGGACTATCTTTGTTAAAAGAAGGTCATGATGCACCTGAGTCTAACCTTGAAGCCAAGTCTGTAAACTTTCAAAAAGCTACAAACTATGTACAACCTAGGACTGCACCTCAGGATTCTCCAATTGAGACTCTTGAGAAATCTTTTTCTAAGAAGAATAGGAGGTTGATGAAGGCTTATTTTGCACACACACATACAAGCCTATTGTTATCACTAACCCTGTTTTGCAGGAAACAGATGCTCTCAAGGATCATGTAGAGCCAGACTCTAAAAGACAAAAATCTCCTGAACCAGAGTCTAATATTGAGTCAGCGTCTAGACTGTGTTTAGACTATGATCATGAAACATTTTGGGAAGGAATGCCATTGGATTCAGCCTCATGTCTCATTAATCAAATCATTAATCCAACTGATGAGGTGTTGTTATTCGTATATCCTTTGATTGAACCAGTTGAAGATCCAGAGCAATATCAGACTAAATCTCAAGTCTTGGATTTACTTACTACCTATGATGCCCTAAGGAAGAAAATGGAGATGGAGCTACAAACGTCTGCACAAGATGTGGTCACAAATCTATATAGCTACCTCTTCAATTCTTCACTTCAAATTCAAGCAGATGGGGTCATAGAAGGCAAGACATCTGAAGTTCTCAAAGCACTTGGTGTGCCAAACTCTGACAAGGCAAAGTCTAAAAAGATCAAAGTCCATAAAAGGAGAGAATCAGAGTCTGTTGCTGAGTTGGAAATTGAGGTTAAGCAGCCAGTTTTTGACTATGAAGCAATTTGGAATAATGGGGTTACCTATAGGACATCCATTGAATGGATCTCCACTATTCAGCCTCTTCCAAGGAAGGTGGTTGATTATCTTGTCCATAAAGTAGGGAAGGTGGCCAACAAATATATCTATCCATCCTATCAAAGTAGATTGGATCAACTAAAGGGCACTTATTATCAAACAATTGTAAGGGACCTGCAGGATCTCTTTCATATTACTTATGCCCAGGCCATCAATGCAATCCATGCAAGGAATTTTCTACATACATACTTGGATGCATTAACTCAGGTAGAACAATAGGAGGTAGCAGGTGGTGGTAGGAAGATGGGAGAAGGCATTAGTGCACCAATTGTGACTACTGGTATAGGTGCTTAGTCTGTCTCACCCACATAAGAACCACCTAGTCAGAGGTTGGGTTATAGTGGGAAAGAGGGGCATGCTGTTAGGCCTTCTTTGACATCTCCACAACATGCTGATGAGAACCCCAATGATATGGGAGGACAGACTCTGATAGATGCTCAAGAAAAAACTCACACATTAATTCTGTCAGAGTCTATCCATCTTGAGGGGGAGTCTCATGCACCAACAATCAAAGATGATGACACTACGATTCTGGCTGCTAATGAAGTCATACTGAAGCAGTCAGATTCTATAGTAGACCCTGAGACTGGGATACTGGAGCTAACAAACTCTGATAAGAAAGAAGAAGCTAGTAAGGGTTCAGAGTCTGTTGCTGCTCACCCCTTGGTGGAAACTCCTAGCCTTCAGACAATTGAAGGGGTTCTCCTCCATCAAGGTGGTTCAGGTATTGAAGCACAATATCTTTCTCTTAACCCCCCTTCTATAGGACTATTGAGTGCACCTTCCAAAATGAGTGAAAATATTATTGAGGGGCTGGCACTGGTCCAGGAAAAAAAAGAGGTAGAAAAAACTGTAGAGAGCCTGAGTGAGATTGAGAGAGTGGGTGTCTAACCCCACTATGAGCATGAGAAATTAGGGTATCCTGAATCTAGCTTCATTTATTGGGATCAAGATTTTCCCAAGAGCTGGTATGATGAGTTGAAGCAGGGAATGGATGAAAACTCTTTTTTCTTAATCTTGCAGATTGGCAAGAAGGAGGAGGCTCTAGCTGCTCAGAAATCTTTTACACAGAGGACACGACTTCATTTGGTGGATTCTCTAACCAGGAGAGCAGATAGAGTCAGGGAGTCTCTAGTGGATGATTCACATATTCAACATAATACTGTATCTTTGAAGTGAGGACAACCTGTTTTCATCATGCCAATTCAGGCAAGGCTTCCAAAGTCTACAGGTTCTGATCTCTCTGTTGAGCAGTCAGAGTCTATAGTCCCTTATGCAGTATCAGAGTCTACACTTCCATCATAGTCTACACCCCCAGTAACAAAAATAGAGCCTATTGATGTTGTTGATGATTTAGCCTCTGAAGATGAAGGGGAGGTGAATCCATCTTTCAATTACTTTGATGAAGTGTTTCCTCAATCTTAGAAGACAACACAGGCTAAGGGTATTGATGATGAAGATACTTTTGCATGCATTCTGGATATTCATAAATCTGAGAGACTGAAAGCTTTTCAAAAGAAGTCCTTCTTGCAAGAGCATGGTCATTATCCTGGAGAGAAACCTGATGACTCTCTACTTGAAGAAGAAAAAGATGTAGTTGTTGACCTCAGCTCTGTACAGGCTCAACTAGCTACTATGGTCACAGATATATCTCATATTCAAACAAAGCTGACCAATGTGGATACTACAACTGCTCTACTCTAAACAAAGTTTGAGACTTTGTACTCTCTTCAACAATCTAAGGATGTTGTTGTGAAGGTTTCTTTGGCTGATTTCAAGGCTAAACAGATAACTCTCAAAAATTCTGTCAGCTCTCTAATTGCCAAGGTGGATCATGTTATCACTGCCTAAGTCAAAATCACTTTTGTTCTTAAAAACATTCTTCTGGCTATAACAAGGGGTGATGATGTCAAAAAGGGGGAGAAGAGAGAGGCTGGTGGTGAATATTCAAGAATGAGTAATAAGGATGAGAGTTGCAGGGATGAAAATAAGTCAGGGGGAGTTAAAAAGAGGAGAGATGATGATGATGATAAGGAGGGTTCTCATGGTCCTAGGGGACCTTGGGTGTGCAACAAAAGTAGTTTGGAGTGTCTGTATTAACAAAAACTCAAACACACCAGTCAGGGACTGAACATGAGAAATCAGGGTCTAAGCTAGACTCTGATAAACAAAGGAAGAAATCAGACTTTGATTAAATTCGAAGACAAGAAATTCAAGAACCTAGCTACTAGAAATGCAGTCAATCAAATCTTCAATTGAGAGCCGGGAAGAAGATAGGGCTTGGAGGTTTTGCAGAGTCTGATATTGATAAAACTACCACTCTAACCAGGGATCCTCAATCCTTGACAGATAGGCAGTTTGAAAAGATTACACAAAACCCCTTGAACAAAGTTGTATTTGCTCAAATTGTCTATAATATTTTTTAAATAGGGGTGTCAGGAGGTCTGGGAGGTACAGAAAAGGTGAAAAATGAAATATTGGTGTACTTTCTAGAAGGAGGGACTGTTAGGTGGATCAACCAATCAAACTTCATCTTCTTCAAACAAGTTGAGGAACTACAGTATATCAGATTTCTCCTAAAAATATCTTGTGAAGTGAATAGAGGTAAGGAGGAGGTTACACATAAATGGTTTAAGGAAATTGACAGGAAGTTGACTCTGCACAGACAAACAAATAAGCGAATGGGAAAATTTACTTTGAAATTTGTTGATGATGATGGGAATGACCAGAATATGCCATTGGAGGTAAAAGAGATCAAATTTAGAGAAGGTGTGGGTCATTACATTGGATTTCAGCCCATGAGTGGAAAGCCTAGTGTCTTGCTGCTGAAAGATTTGAAGGAACATGAGTGCAATGCAAATGATTTGAGAGCAGCTTACTGTCAAATCAAAAGTGACACTGATGAGTTGAAGGAGCTAAAGAAGTTTATTGGAGAAGCTCTAGCCATTGTTGAAGAAAGCTTGCTGAATTCATTTCTAAGAAACAACAAGGGCTTTGAGAAGATCAGTTAGGTAGAATTTTCTTTTCATTTATATTTTTTAATACTGTCCTAGAATTCATTATTTATTCTTTAGTTTTGACATCATCAAACCTTGATTTATGCTTACATTTTATAAAGCATAAATAGGGGAGATTGTTAGGAATATATTCATTTGATGATGTACAAAGTACTAGAACAGAGTCTAGCATAGATATATATGTAATATAATAACTCTTTCTAGTCTCTGATCAAAGTAAATGTAAATCAGAGGCTAGTTAGTCCCTGTATAGGTATCAAGAGTATTTGTACTTAGAAGATTTTCTGAATAAATAAAACCAGAGTGTGGATACAAATCAGAGTCTGGAGTTCAATCAGAGTTTATAGACAATCAGAGTCTATAGTATGTCAGAGACTGAAGATCATCAGAGTTTGAAGATTTTCAGAGTCTATAAAGTTGAAGCTGAATTTGGGAGATGATCACAGTAATGGAAAATCTTTGATGATAAAGGCAAATATATTGCAGATATGTTATGCAAAGGAAGAAGAATCACAGAAGGAAACTGTTAGCTAATAATTAGGAATTCTGTTCCTATTAAAATTTGATTTTCCATTATTAGTTGATAGGCAGCTCTCTATATAAACATTATGTGTAATCTAATTTATTAGTCTAAGTTTTTTTTAGAGCATAGAGATAAAGAGAATTGATGTGAGAAACACAGATAAGCTAATAGGGTTTGTGTACACACTAGAAGAGTTTGTATTCATATATCAATAATACAAACATTATTCATTCACAGCTTTGTGTTTGTTCTTTGTTCTTAATTCAAAGCTTTAATTTACATTAAGTTGATTTTAATTAGGCAAAAAGAGTACACAATCATTCAACTCCCCTTCTACTTGTGTAACTGGGAAAACAATTAAAATGCAAGAATGAAGAACTAGAGCTTAGACAGAATACTTTCGAGTCCTTACAACAAGAAAATGAGTTTCTAAAGACCAAGGTAGTTTGTGATTCTCAAATTGATGAGTTTCTCAGAAAACAGATCAGTGAAAATGAGCTTAAAATCAAAGCTTACAAAAATTCTTCTTCATTGTTAAAATCATATCATGCTGATAATACTAAAAACCAAAAGGTAGGTATACGGTTCAACTATGTGAAGAAAAATGGTAAAAAGCATGTGGTAGAGGAAGACATTATTTTTGATAAACTTACTGTCAGACCCTCTATACTTAAGAATGTCAAGAACCCAATGTTTAAAAAGGCTAAGTTTGAATTTGATGAGGAATCTTTAATTCTTAAAAAAAATTCTAGATGATGAGGACAATGATACTGTAACTAAAACCCTTAGGTCAAAAGATACTGTCAAAATCCCCAAGACAGTTAGTTTTGCCATTGACAGTACTCAGGGTCTAGAAGATGCTGTCAATACTAGTAAGACAACAAGTTTAGAAGTTGCTGTCAAAATAGTAAGATTAAATCATAATGTAAAGACAATTCCATCCAAACCTCTATCAACACTAGTAAGACAGTAACTTCTAAACCTACTGTTATGAAGCCCAAGAAGAACATAAATGGAAAGTTAGGAATAAACAAAAAGAATGATTATGGTTACATCCCTAATGCTCCAAGAAAACTATGTAACAACTGTGGGTCTTCTAGTCATTTAACTCATGCATGTACCAATAGTAAGACTGAAGTGAAACATGCTACATCTGTTAATGGAAACTTGCATAGCACTCCCATTTTAGATAAATAAGTATCTCATTGTGGAAATATTGATTGCATGTCATGTAAATTAAATATGCTAAGCATCTGCTTTAACATGCCTATTGCTTCCAATGATGTATGCTTACATAAATCTTTCAAAACTGAGAAGGCAAAGACTCCAAGACCTCTTAAAGCGAGGATGGGAAACCTACCCAGAAACAAGAACCCAAAACCAATTATCAAATCTAAATGGGTGGCCAAAGGAGTCATGCTAAAAGCTAATGAAAGAAAACCAACTAATCATACCTTAAACTGTGATTTGGCTAAGCCAGATGGACCCAAAGAGAGTTGGGTACCAAAAGCAACTTGAAAATCTTGTTTTGCAGGGCAACAAGAAAAATAAAAGAATCATATGGATCATTGACAGTGGATGCTCAGGATACATGAATGGTGATAAAGCCCTGCTATCATAGTTCAAGGAAATGGTTGGCCTATGTGTAACCTTTAGTGACAACAACATTGGTTTCACAATGGGATATGGCATACTAGAAGTTGGTAACTTGAAAATTGAGAAAATTGCTCTAGTGAATGGATTGAAGCACAATCTATTAAGTGTTACTCAATTTTGTGAGAAAGGTTTCAAAGTTGAGTTTGATGAAGACAAATGCTCAATTGTCAACGAGAAGACAGGAGAAGAAGCTCTTCAAGGAGTAAAGAAAGGAAGCCTATTCATTGATGACCTTGAATCAGTAAGAAAGGCCAAAATCTACTATTTCTACAGCATAGCTTCATCTTCTAAAAGCTGGTTCTGGCACAAGAAGCTTTCTCATTTGAATTTCAAAGCTATAAATTATCTGATGAAGAGAGAATTGGTGAAAGGCCTTCCTCAACTTGAATTCTGTCAAGAAGGATTGTGTGAGGATTGTAAAAAAGATAAACTAATGAGAGCTACTCACAAAAGCACTCCCAGTGGTTTAATAAATGAAGCTTTTCAACTTATTCATTTGGACTTATTTGTTCTTGTGAATATGCAGTCACTGGCAAAGAAAAGATATGTCCTTGTAATGGTTGATGATTTTTCAAGATACACTTAGGTGAGGTTCCTGGCAACCAAGGATGAAGCTGCACAAGAAATTATTGATCTAGTAAGAGTCCTTGACAAGAATCCTAAGTTCAAATTCCAATTCTTGAGAAGTGACAATGGTACTGAATTCAAAAATAGTATCATGAATGATTTCTGCAAAGACAATGGCATCACTCAACAATTCTTTACACCAAGGACACCTCAACAAAATGGTATTGTGGAAAGGAAAAACATAACTCTCGTTGAGGCTGCAAGAACCATGTTGAGTGAAGCAAAACTTACTATTCATTTCTGGGTGAAGCTATTAATACAACCTGTTATACTCAAAATAGGACAATTGTCAACAAAGCTTTTGGAAAAACACCCTATGAGCTGCTAACTAGAAGGAAACCTATTGTCTAGTACTTTCATGTGTTTGGAAAGAAATGATATATCATGAAAGATTCAACAGAGGTCAAAGGGAAGTTTAATACTAAAGCTTATGAATGGATATTCATGGGCTATGGTATTGATAGAACATCATACAGAGTCTATATCATTGATCACAAAGTTGTTGATGAAAGTGTGAATGTCACCTTTGATGAAACAAAGTTTCCTAGTGTTGAAGGTAGTCAAGAATCAGAGTCCTTAGTTTTTGAGAACAAGGCTATTTGGAAGATATTGATGATGAAGAATCACCAAGAGTTGAACACACAATTTCTGGTCCAACTAAGGTTCTTAATCAATCTATAGAGAATGAAGGAAGTGCTCAAACAAGATATTTCTCTGAGAATGTTCCCATGAATAGTGGACTTGAAGAAATTGCTGTTGTTAATAGTGCAAGAACAAAAGATGTTGTCAATCAACAGAATGCAGAAGATTCTGGAGATACTATAAGAGAAACTAAGTGGAACAAGGATCACACAAATGATTTAATTATTGGTGATCTTAGAACATGTGTAAAGACTAGAAGAAACGTGACCAATGAATGCATGTACTCCTGCTTCCTGTCTCAAGTTGAGCCTAAAACTCTAGATGAAGCCATTCTTGATCCAGTTGGATTAATGCAATGCAAGAAGAACTCAACCAGTTTGAAAGAAGCTGTGTTTGGGAATTGGTTCCTAGACCAAAGAATAAGTTTGTAATTGGTACTAAGTGGATCTTTAGAAATAAGATGAATGACAGTGGAGTTGTCACAAGAAATAAAGCAAGGCTGGTAGTAAAACGTTACTGTCAATAGAAAGGAATTGATTATGATGAAACATTTGCCCATGTTGCCAGACTTGAAGTCATAAGAATTTTCTTGGTTTTTGCTGCATTCAACAACTTCAAGGTATTTCAAATGGATGTAAAAAGTGATTTCCTAAATGGAGAACTAGAAGAAGAAGTTTATGTTGAATAGCCCCCAGGCTTTGAAGATCCAAAGATACAAAACTTTGTGTACAGGCAACTCAAAGCATTGTATGGTTTAAAGCAAGCCCCAAGGGCTTGGTATGACACCCTTTCTAAGTTTCTCCTTGAGAACAATTTCACAAGAAGGATTGTGGATAAGACTATGTTCTATAAAAATCATGGAAAGGATATCATTCAAGTCTAAATCTATGTGGATGATATCATCTTTGGCTCAACAAATGAAGAACAGTGCAAAGAATTCTCTGAGTTAATGCAGAACAAATATGAGATGAGTACGATGGGTGAATTATTATTCTTTCTTGGACTTCAAGTCTATCAAAAGAAAGATGGAATATTCATTTGCCAAACTAAATATGTCAAAGATCTTTTGAAGAGATTTGATATGGAAGAATCGTCACTTGCAAAGACTCCAATCTCAACAGCAACTCAACTAGACAAGGATTCAAAAGGAAAGAATGTGGATAATAAGATGTATAGAGGAATGATTTGTTTTCTCCTCTATCTAACTGCTAGCAGGCCTGACATCATGTTTGCTACAGGTCTGTGTGCAAGGTTTTAGTTTGATCCAAAAGAGTCACATTTGATGGCAGTTAAAAGAATCTTTAGATACTTGAAAGGCACTCAAGATTTAGGCCTTTGGTATCCTAAAGAATCTGGTTTAGACTTGGTTGGCTACTCAGATTCAGACTATGCTGGATGTAGAATTGACAAAAAAAGTACAACAGGAAGCTGTCAGTTTCTGGGAGAGAGATTGGTTTCATGGTTTAGCAAGAAACAGCACTCTATGTCAAATTTAACGGCTAGGCTGAATACATTACAGCTGGTTGTTGATGTGCTCAGTTACTTTGGATGAGGAATCAATTGTTGGACTATGGCTTGGCATTGCAAGGGATCCCTATCTTCTGTGACAACACTAGCGCAATAGCCATTTCTGAAAATCTTGTTCAACACTCTAAGACTAAGCACATTAACATCAAACATCATTTCATTAGAGAGCATGTGGAGCAAGGCACAATCAAGCTAATCTATGTGCCCACAGAGAAGTAACTTGCAGACATTTTCACCAAACCATTGGATGAAAAGACATTCAACATGCTAGTGAGTGAATTGGGTATGTTAAGTATATCTTATTAATATATTTCTGTAGAAAGTTGATTTAGTGATTAAAAATGTTAGTTAACTGAAATTCACAGTGAATTAATGGCCTGTTAAGGTGTTTTGATTTCTATCACAATGGAAATACATGATGAAATTCAACTGAGAGGTTAACTAATTTACTTTTATTAATTTGTCTCATATGGTGTTAGTGAAAAATATTGTTAAGTGTCTTGACAGTATATTTCATCTATACTGTCATATTGTGATAAGTTACTATCGATCACTTGAAGGATTCTTGACAGAATAGTATGCGTGACTGAAACTTACTGTCAATAACTTACTGTCAGCATTCATTGATAGTATAGTTCTCTAAATCCCCACGTAACATACTGTCATGTCTTGACAGCATAGTATGCGAGACTAAAACTTACTGTCAATAACATACTGTCAGTATTCATTGACAATATAGTTTTCTAAAATCCACGCATAACATACTGTCAATAGTTAAATTAGGGTCATTGGTTATTTATTTATTCTTTAACCACTAATGTTACTGTCAAGAGTGTTTGTGAATTCTAGCATATGAGTTACTATCAAAAGGGAATGAATTAAGCATACAACTGTCAATTTAATTGATTAAAATTCTTTCTTGACAGTTTCTTTTTCATTTCATATAAATACAAACAGTAAAATCACTCTCACTCTTTACTTCTTCTAAAACTCTTTTACTCTCAAAGCTTTAAACCTTCTATTCTCTCTCTACAACTCAGTTCATTTCTTTCTCTTTTCTAGCCAAATTTCATAACCCTTAATTTTTTGTAACCATGTCTGGACCTCAAATCCTTTTTTACTCTTGCCCAAACCAACTTCACCACAATGGCTACAGTGGGTGAAGCTGGAGAAACCATCAAACCTTTGGTTGGCTTCATGAACAAATATTTCATATCTTATGTATTAACTGAGAGCCCAATGTTAGAGATCCCTAGATTATCGCAGGTATGGACCTCTGCTACATGTGAGGAAGAGCAGGATGCAAGCACCATAACCTTCCAAATCCACAACACCTCCTACACCATCGACTCAGTCCACATCAATGATGTTCTTC
This sequence comes from Oenanthe javanica, assembly GCA_008931105.1. Taxonomy (NCBI): domain Eukaryota; kingdom Viridiplantae; phylum Streptophyta; class Magnoliopsida; order Apiales; family Apiaceae; genus Oenanthe; species Oenanthe javanica. The sequence goes on along the minus strand of QRFB01002648.1, from coordinate 22,685 downwards.
ATGTTGAAGATGAAAAAGGTTCACAATTCCAAGAGCCTACTAGTGATGCTCAGTTAGCCAAATTCTTCAGGAAGATTGGGTATACTGGACCCAAGACAAGCCCGAACTCAGACGAATGGCATCCATCAGGGGGGATGGATATGAAGTATCTTGTTAATGAGTGGAGCATGATAATAGATGTTGTCACTCGAGAAATGTCAAGCAAGACCAGCGGCTGGAATGAAGTCCCAGCCTACATCAGGAAGATTGTGCACTCCATGGTGCATAATTACAGAATCGATATTGGAAAGCTCATGATGCCTCTCTTCAAGCTAGTGCTAGGCATGAAGGAAAGCAGGAGGCCGGTAATATACTATCCTCGATTCTTTATGCTTATTATTAATTCTGTTGTAGGCATAATTAATTTAGATAGTATACAATGTATGGAGTCCCCCATATTAAAGAAAAATACTCACTCCATACTTTCCAGCAAACCCCTCAATTTTGAGTTGGGTCTATTTATTACTGACCACATGAGGTCTATAATAAACTCACTCAATTGAAGAATTGTGGGAGGTTTTTCTGTCTTTTCTTTGAGTGATGAGAATGGAGTTGACCTCTCCATTTCTAACCCACACTCACAACCTTTCCAGTATGTTAGATCCTCCAGACATTCTAGGGTTATCAGCCAAGAGCATGTTTCCTCTCAAAAGGATCAGGTTTCTATAAAAAAGAGATCCTCAACCTCTAGGTTAGAAACACTGACTACAGTTGTTGAGGGAGTAATTGCACAAAGTGTAGCAAATAAGGATGGAAATGTCAATGAACCCATAGAGGGTCCTAGTGTGTCTAAGAAGAAGAAAGCAAAGACATTAACCTCTGTCACCCAGTTTATGTCCTCTAAAAAGGGCAAAGAACTTCAAAGGGAAAATAGCTCCTTACGAGGTGTCTCCTCTCAACAGGAGGCACCTATTGAACTTGGCCAGTCTCCCATAGCAACCAGTACAGAGTCTGCACCCCATGTTGAACTCACTCAACATGAGCCTCCACTTGTAGATACACACACTTTTATTTTTGAGCACATGGAGGAATCCTCATTTCAATATGATGCATCTCCTTTTGATTTGGGGGAGCAACTTACCATGGAGTCTCTCTTTGGCAGTACACAAGAACCTTTCACTCAAAAGGTAGAAGAAAATGTCACTCCATTGGGTTAGGATGCTGTCACAGCATTTGTTGCTGTTAATGCCACAGTTACTGTCAACACCCCTGTTGACAGTAACTTTGAAGCTGAAGATGCTGTCAACCCTCTTAATCCTGACAACAACTCTAAAGAACCCGAAGCACATCAAGATAGTGATTCAGTTCCTATTTCCTCAATCATGAAGGTAATATCTAAATCTATAGTGCAAGGTGTACCTTCTCAGTCCCTTGCACCTAGGATGAGTGAGGGTGTGAAAAAGAATAAGAGTAAAAGAAAAGAGAGAAGTGAGCAAGAAAAAATAGAGAGGTATGGAAAGACCCTGGAAAAATGAAAGGACCTTGAGCATGACCATAACGTAAAAGAGGGCACCAAAAAATCTAGGGCACTAGGCCCTGAGAGTGAGAGTGTGAGTGATGATGAGATCATCTATAAAAAATCAGAGTGCGCGAGCACCCCAACAGCCCCTAGTTCTAAACAAGATGATGGAAGGTTGAAATCCCTTTCAAGGAAAGTATATAAATTATCTAAGCAGGTGGCCACTGTAGGGAGGAATCAACTCAAATTGGTAGCCAAGATGGAGTAGTTTGAAAAATGTATGAATGATGGCTTTTAGGCTGTATTTTCTCAATTGAAGGAGATGAAGACTCAATTGACAATCCCTACAGCTGTCAACTCAACTAAGGGGGAGAAGGTTGGTGAAGCTGGTGAAGTGTTTGTAGCTTAGAAAGTTGAAAGGAGTGATAAAGAGACTCATGAGAAAGTTGAACGGAGTGATAAGGATAATCAAGCTGCATCTCAGGGGGAGGAGAGCCAAATGGCATTGTTTTCCAAGGTGGCCATTGAGATGGTTGAAAAGCTTAGTGGAAATAAGGTGGAGAAAGAAATTGTGATCAAGGAGGGAGTTGTGAAGGCCCCTATTCATGTGGCTGGGAAAGGAAAGGAGAAGATATTTCAAGAAAACTAAGATGATTTTATTGTTGAAGAAAAGCAGGACTTGAATGATGAAGAAGCATATCTGCTAATGGTGGATGAAAATGGGAACAACAGGGTGTTTCAGGATGTTAGCTTCAATGATAGGATTAATGTTCTAAGAAACTCTTCCAACAGAGATCCCAGGAAATTTTCTGAAGCCATGAGGGAGTCAACAGTTGGAGCTGCTATCATGGTTTCAAAAAGTAATAAATGGGTGATCTCTGTTAGGACTGAGGGTGGTTTGAGTTGGTATATCAGCATGGGTTATTTGAGTAGGCAGGAGATTGCAGTAATTGAAGCCATAAAGCTAAAAATCAAGACAAACAAGTCCTGGCTCAATGAAAATTTGAAGAGAATCCTGCAGAGAATGGTGGTTAAAAAACTACCTGAGGTTATTATCAATCCTCTTTGTAGCAAGTTCAGTAGCTCAACAGATAGGAAGTATAGATGAATGAACTTAGACAGGGTCAGTTTATGCAGGCCTAGATCAGTAAAAGAAGCTTTCAACTACTTAAATCAGCTGTCAAGAACTGAAGAAAGAAGTGAAGTAATAAGGGTGTTGGCTGAGGAATGAAGGAGGTTGGAAGAGAAGAAAACAAATAAGACTGAAAAGAAGAATCAGGAAAGAAGGGATGGTGATAATGATGATGAAAAGCCTGAGGATGGTGCAGGTAGTTCCAAGTCCAACAACAACAGTAATGGTGATGCAGGGACCTGTGGAACTAGTAATAAGGATGGAGAAGATGAGAAGATAGTTGGTGAGATTGAAGGAAGGGTTATAAAGACTGCGGTGTTTGGTTTTAAAGCAGATAAACAAGATGTTATAAGGAGAAATAAGGTGGAGTTTGTTGTCAAGGAGCCTGAACCTGCTGTCAAGCCTGTATTGACAATAACTTCAAAGTCACTATCAAAAGAAGTGAGGGAAGAGTTATTATCAAGGAAAATTTCTTTATCTAAAAAATACAGAAAGGAAAAGGCTGAGAGACCAAGGCCACATTCAAGCAGGAAACCTAGAAGAAACAATGGAAGCTAGTAATAGAAGTTATTCAAGAAGACTGCATAGATGTCAGGAGACCAACAATTAACAACGTTGTTGAGTGGACTGAGCTCAATTCTCTAAGTAGGGTAAATTTCTACTATTCCACTGGGAAAGTTGAAGTAATGGGGCATGAATTGAAGGAGGCAAGTTTCTTCATGGTCAGAAGGATGCTGCTTGTTATCAAGGGCTTAGACATCAGGACTCAAGTCTTTAGGGGAATTCTAATCAGGAAATTCATGGTGCTAATGGAGTCCTTCAAAACTCATCCCGTGGATTTTTTTGATGCTGAGGAACCTGAGACTATAGTCTACTCAGATGGGGTGATGTTTGTGAAGGGTTTCGTGCATGAAAACGCAGCGGAATTAACATAAAAAAAAAAAAATCGAAACCCAATCGCAGGATCCATGTATAACGTTGGATGATTATGGTGAAGAAGTATGTACCTTAACAAAGCTTTCGTATGCTGTTTAATGGAGGTCCAGAAAGATGAATCACAGCAGTCCTTTGTTGCAAAGATTTGCCCTCTAAAGAAGTCCACACGAACACCCGATCGTTCTACGATCACCGGAGTCGGTACTAGCCGAATTGTTTG
>QRFB01002648.1:0-12497 GCA_008931105.1 Oenanthe javanica | reverse complement strand
AAGGACATTTATTATCCTTTCAATTTATAACGCAGTAAATAAAGACATAATAAATAATAATTAAATAATCACATAAAACATAATCCTTAATTGTTTTCAATAAAACATTAAAAGTATTGTCTCTAGGACACCAATACTAACAGTTTGCCAATGAAGATGGAGTCAAGGAATTTTGGAGCATGGATTCCTTGCAAGATAAAAATGTTGAACTCCTAATGAAGCTAATGGAGCAACTGCAAGAGCTTCCATATCCTGAAGAGCAAGGATTCATTCCCAAACTCTAGAGAATCATCTCAACAAAGCAGAAGCAGGAGTATGAGAAGAAGGTAGAGTATGAGAAAACCCAACAATGTCTTCTAAGGAATCCTGAAAGAATAATATTCTATAACTCTGGTGGATCTGGTGAAGAGATCACCTTTGAAGAATTGAAGACATTGGCTGAGAAGGATCTTGAAATAGTCAAACTCATCAAGAGACAACTCATCAATATCATAAATTTTGAGGTGTTTGATCTTAAAAGGAAAACATTGGAGATTTGTGACTTGAAAGAGAAGAAGAAGACGAAGGAAGAAGAGAAGAAGGGTGAATCAGGTATACACATCTTCAAAATCCAGGTTTCTTTCTGATGAATTTGGAGTCAAATTTATATGCATCTCCAAAGGACCAGTAGAAGCCTATTATTCTTATCAAGACTTGAAGAATCTTTCTCATAAATTGGTGAAGCTGACACTTGACTGTGTGTCTGAACATGCCAAGATATCAGAGGAAAAGAGGGTCCTGAGAACTTTGAAGTTGTTGTATGAAAGGAAGAAACCAGGTCAAGGAAGCTCAAGCACAAATTGAAGATCAAATTAGTCTAGAGGAGCCTAGTTGAGAAAAATAACCTGTTGTATTTGTACTTGTAATTTTCTGTATATTTTTCCTGTACAAACACTTCAATTTATGTTAGTTGAGTTTGCATCTGCAATCAACTTTTAATTTATCTTTATTTTACATAAAAACAAATTGGGGGAGATTATTAGGGATTGTGGTGTAATCAACTAATTTACTTAGTTAAAGATTAATAAGTTAAGTAAAACATACTGTCATATGAATATTGACAGTATAGTTAGTAGTCACTTGTATACAGTACATTTGACAAGTATTAGTTAGGTGACAGTATATTTGAAAGTCACTATCTTGTATAAAAGAATAAATATGAGTCATGTAGTAGAAGTTCACTATGTGTTCATGCACAACATGATTCAAAACTCAAACAGCAACATTTCAAGTATTCAAGCTTATGACAGTACATTACAAGTGACATCACAATTGGACCAGACGACAACAACTATTCTATTGACTGTAAATTTGGTGGAGAATGAAGATTTGAAGACAACAAGTATTACTGACAGCAAATATTCCATTGACAGTAAACTTGGTGGAGAATGAAGATTTGAAGACAGCAAGTATTACTGATAGCAACTATTCCATTGACAGTAAACTTGGCAGAGAATGAAGAATAGAAGACAACAAGTTTTACTAACAGCAACTTTGGCGAAGTAGTTTACAGCAACATTAGCGGGGATAGTTGACAATAGCTTTGGAGACAGTATGTTTTAGAAGACTATTAAGCTTGACAGCAAAGTATGCGGAGCCGAAAATACTGTCACCAGAGAGAAACTAAAAGTTGACAGTAAACTTTTAGTGAAGCTGACATTCTATTTCAGGTAACAGACTAGATAGTGAAAATACAAGGAACGATTTTGGCATTACTATCTAGCCTGTCAAGTCTACTACTGCAACTTGGGATAATTCAAGCAAAAGGTAAAGCGTGCTTAAAGAGTCAAAGATTTCTGCATATCTGAGCTACTTTATCTACAAATGGAATGAAGACAAATTTGAATGGAAAAAGTAAAGTTTCTATTTCAAGCTTTGTCCTAAGAACAAGGGAAAATACACTTGTAAGTGGGATATGTGTTTCAGTATAAATACACATATTTCACAAGTATTTTCTCTTATGTAACTGAGCTAGAATTTCTCAAGTATAGAAATATTAGCAAACTCATTGTTATTGTATCTATCAGAGCTGGAATTATTTTCCAGACAGTTGTAGCGAAACAAAAATTAATAAAATTAATTTTTGAAGTTTAAACACCCTGTCATTTTATCTGTTTAGTTTCCTGTCATTTTATCTATTTAGTTTGTTTGCATTATTAACTTGTTAATTATCATTCTTGTTTGTTGTTAGCGAGAATCCTTCATAATTAATCAAGTTGCATTCAACCCCCCTTCTGCAACACTCATCTTAACTAACATGTACTGATGTCTGATGTCACTCACTCTAATCCAGATCCATAGAAAATGAATTCAACGAAACAGCTTGGCACGCAGCTCGGCATGCCCTGTCTCCTTTAAAATGGAATAAAAATTAAAAAAAAAGTCATTTGTAAAAAAATAATGATAAAGTTTCTTATAAATTAATTACAATATAGTTTTTCAGAATGACTTTAATGACTGTACTTTAGATATTTCATACAGTTATAAAATTAATTTCATAACTATTCTACCATAATTATTTATAATAAAAGTCAATCCATTTCTTCATAATTTTTATATTTACTAATTATTTTATTCTTTCTTGGCAAAATTATTCTATACTCCATACTCATATTAACGTTATAAATGATTGAGATTTTCTCTTCTAAAACTTCAATATTTGTCACTTTCTACACTGTGCAACTTTGATACCACAAATTTATAATTTATAAAATTATCAAATCATATTTAATATATAATAAATTTAGACTAGATATCAAATATTATATTTATAAATCTAAAAATATTAATTTAAATTTAAGATTGAAATTGAGAGATAAGAATTTGAATACATGAATACTAATCACAATCAATATATGGATGTTGAACTAGTTTTTTTTAATATACCAAAATATCTAATTAACAAAAGTTTAACCCTAATTATAAAAAATCGTTAAGACCAAGTTAAAATAACCCTTGGTTAGTTGGTGGTATGGAGAACGCATTCACTACAGCTTCAGCCTGGCACACAGCTCGGCACGCCCCGCCTCATTGAAATAAAAATTAAAGAAAAAATAAAATAGTGTAATCCGCCTAATCGCCAACCCGCCCTCCAACCCGTCCGAGCTGTTCACGAGTCAAGTTTTTCACGAACCGGCCCGACTCGGCACTGCTCGCCTTACCCGCGTGCCGTGCCCGAGTCACTTGGTAGCCAAACCGGTTCGCCGGTGAACTAGCACGACTCCCCGGTCCACCTGTTTGGCCACCAATATACTGTTAAAGTTGTAATGAAAATGATTATTAAGACCACTGTACTGTAAAAACAAAATTTAGGTTTATAATATTTAAAAATTTATGTATGAATAAAATCAATATAAAAAGTATTGAAATACTAATATATAGATGATTTTATACATAATTAAAAAATGAAAATGTTTGAAAAAAATTGATAATATTCTTTATTTAATATAAATTAAATTAGAAAAATGGATAGTTTGTTGATAACTAAGTAGTATTATATATATATATATATATATATAGGCATTAAATTATTAAAAAAATATAAATAAAATTTATATTTATATTTTGATTGTCTAAGTTTTTAAAATTTTATAAATTGACAATTTTGGTTTTAATTTGTTGCATTACTCAAAATAAATACTTAACTTTTTATTCTAAATTAATAACTTATAATAAAACCCGGTATATATATTTGTATATAATAAAAAAATAAATCTTTTTACTAAAAAAAATTCAAAAAAAATTAAAATTTATTACTTATCTTAAAATAACCGTTAGACCAATAACCCTTTACAACTCACATGAATTTGGATATGCCTAAACAATAACCCAAAAGAAACACATGTAATATCAATTAAGAGGAGAAGAGATAGATATAGCAAAGAAGTAAAAATCAGTGCAATAAGAGCATCTCCAACTGGAGTAGTTAAAATGGTTAGCTAAAATAATGTAAAATATATATTATGTAAAATTTGATAAACCTATAAAAAATTGTACTTCAATGGTATTAGTTATAATGAATAGTTATATTAGCGTTGGAGATGCTCTAACCATCTCAATACTAATCCATATTCAATTGCCATTGTTGAACACATAAACAACTTCATCAAATAAAGGTAAGTAGAATTTGGGTTTTGATTGATGCATTATATAGTGTGTATTGGATTGGTGCATTGATTCATATATAGTATAAGTGATGTACTAAGGTGCTTAAGTTTCACACGAGACTATAGATTGCATTATGGTAGATATCCAGCATGGTGACTTAGATATCGAGTAATTAGAAGGCTTTAAATTCTACTAGTGGTTACATGTTTACACTAGTTGACAGCATTGTCATGGAAATCCTCTAAATAAACAGTGATAACTCATTCCACGATGGAAGTTGAGTTTGTGACATTAGATAAATGCGCATAAGAGGCTGAATTATTGTGCCAATTCATGGAGTATATCCTGAGGTGGTCAAAGCCTGTAACTACAGTATGACTACATTGTTAATTTGTTATAGTTAATTTGTTATTCGCAAAACACAAAACATGGTGTATAATGGTAATTCGGTTGAGTAAATGCAGGTTACTCTTTAAGAGGTCGATAACCTATATTTGAGAGAAATGTGGCCACACTTCAAAAGAGAATTGTGAGGCACAATTATGTAGAAACTCTTGCAGAACCATGACGATGTCCATGGCCAAAATGGACATAATCATGAAAGCTAAACTATTCAGAATTGATATAATGATAAGTATATCATCACTTACACAAATGGTCGAATAGTTCAAGGACAATCGTGTATATTGTCTAACCGTAAGGTCGATATACTTAATTGTGCAAAGGTTCAAGAAGCATTCTCTAGCTATCGTAAGTTATATCCGATCGAAGAAATTATCACCAAGTCAAAACTCCGTGCGTGTCTGTCAGGTATGTGCTATTAACATCAATCTCATCCATGTGGGCTGGGGAATTCTTAGAAAATGTGGGTAGAAGCCCCTCGTTGAGTCCTTGTCAAGTTGTTTTGAGCCTAAATTCGAGTATGTCTTGGATGCATGTGCGGAACAAGTTATTCTTGGAGTACGTTCTTCTCCGTGAGAGTTTTCCAACGCATATTTAAGTACTCCAAATAATTAAGGGATAGATGAGATATGATGATCCAAGGCTACTCCCGTGAAAATGAAAATTTATAAGTAGAAACTTGAAATCCGACATTGAAATGGAAAAAGATGTTTTATGGCTTTATATAGCACAACACTTGTGTAGTATTTAAATATGTTAGTAAGGTATTGTTCCATCTCTTACGTCCGTATATGGGTTGCAAATTGTAGGATTTTGAGGAGAAATTTGAGGATTTGCAAGTCTTCTGCCTTTTCACGTGTGCGACCTTTGGCGGACGGGATCAATTACAAGCAGATGTCTTTTAAAACCTCACCCCAGTTGAAAGATAAATGCATGCTAAAGAAAGCACACTGTCAATCAGGATATGTATAATCCGCAAAACAAGAGAGCAGAAGAGGTGAAACTAGCAGATAGGTCCCAAGATATTATGAGTATTCTATTTTATACATTTATGCATAAGCAACTCAATTAAAGATCGTCCTCGCTATATGAAGAACACTTGATGCCTTTCTGCTTTACCTATTACATCGTAAATAGTTCTTTGACATGTTTCAGTGTCGCATATTCTCAGCATTACCTCCAGACCCTTCTTATAATATATTGCCGTATCTTCCTCTATATTACCAGACTTCAGATTCACATCCTCTCACATCCTCAAGTTCGTTCGCCACTCCTCTCCGTATAATGTCGACCCCATAGTGATGTAAAAGTTAAATCACTTTTAGCACTTGAAACCGCAGAGTTAGTTTTTCTTCCTGAAGCAGATCTCCATTTTCAATTATTTCCAACAGTTCATCAAAAAAAGTTAACATTTTTCTTGCTTCGTTATAGTTGATCCGTTGTTGATACACCTCTTCAGCTTCTTGCCACGCTTCAGGAAACTCTGTTGATCCTGCAGTTTGTCTAAGTTTGTTAATCAATTCACGATCATTAAATTCTGCTGGCTTGAACGAAACTGTTGATTTTATACTATCTCGAATATGCTCAATCTGATTTCCATGTTCATTTGCTTGCTCCAATTCAGAATGCATATTGATTCTTAAAGTATCTTGAATATGCTCGATTCCTTGCTGATTCCCATCTTCATTTGTTTGCACGATGTTAGAGACCTTACTGGATCATGGACATTCTTGACAATACTCGTTCCCTTGCAGATTTTTTTTATCTTCACCTTCTAGCACCACTTCAGAGTGCTTGCTCAATCTTGGACAATCTAAAATATGATTGATCCCTGGCTGATTTTCATGTTCTCTTGCTAGCACAAATTTAGAATTCACAAGGAAGCTTGAACTATCCAGAATATGATCAATCCCTTGATGACTTTCATCTTCATTTACTCGCACCATCTCATAGTGCTTACTAGATCTTAGACAATCTCGAATATTCTCGATACCTTGCTGATTTTCATCTTCATTTGTTTGCACCATTTCAGAGTGCTTATTAGATATTAGACAATATCGAATATGCTCGATCCCTTGCTGATATTCGTCTTCATTTGCTTGCACCACTTCAGAATGCAAGACAGATCTTGGACTATATGGAATATACTCGTTTCCTTGCTGATATTTATTATCATTTTCTTGCAGTACTTCCGACTGCTTACTAGATCTTAGACATTCTCGAATGTGCTCGATACCTTGTTGATTTTCATCTTCATTTGTTTGCACCACTTCAGAGTGCTTACTAGATATTAGACAATATTGTATATGCTCGATCCCTTGTTCATTTTCATCTTCATTTTCATGCAGCTTATTAGACTGCTTAATAGATCTCGCACAATCCCGTATATGCTCGATCCCTTGTTGAATTCGCTGTTCATTTGCTTGCACAAAAAGCAAATTATATCTCATTCTGGTTTGAATGTTCTTTGTGCCTAACTTATATTTATATCTTTCTAAGGGCGTCAAATGCTTTTGTAGGTAATTAAAACCTCTTTCTGGATATGTGTAATAATAGCTTCTTGACATATCACTTGGAGGACTATTTGATGTAATCGAGAGCACTAGTTGAGACCATGCCTCAGTAGCGAATGCTATAGCAGTACTGTCCGAAACCATTTTTCCTCCAAATATAACTTCTTGTTTGTTGCTCTAGCAAGATGTAGCATATGATAAAAAAGATTGAAGTGTCTATATGTGCGGGTATATGTGCGTAACTGGAATAATCAAGGGGAAGTAGATATAGGAAAAAGCAGAGAAAAATAAAAGAGGGTATGATTCTTGCTCTGGCCAATATTTATGACAACTTTGCTCTATTCTGTGCATCTAAAAGTAGTATTTATAGATATGGTGGAATATAAAGTCGGACATTGTCATCCCCATATGAACTTTACAAGTTTCTAAAGCATGTGTTATTTACTATGCATACTTGCATAGTCTAACAACATTTGACTTTACAATGGAGTTCTTTCAAGTCTGGTTTTCTTTTTAAAATTTCTAGTTGCATATAAGTCATAGGTGATGTAATTAATTCAATTATTTTACAATCCTATTGCAATTGATCCACGGCTTACCCCTATCAAGTTGATCGCAAAGCGGGCCAGAGAACAATATTGGTCCTTTGTAGCCAAGGGCAAAATCGGAGGCGGCTAGTCGAACTATACTCCATACTGGCCTCGAAAAATTATGAAAAAAATTCAAGTTTTAATTTGCATTTCATATTAGTAGTTCTGTGTAGTCGCGAATGATACGATTTTAAAGTCCAAATCTCTTAGAATCATTTTTGGCTTCTTAGTGCAACTGTGCAAGAATATGTAATACAAAATAACTAGATTTGAGTTTGTTTATTGTGTGTGTATTGAGGAAGGGGATGCAATGTAAGTAGGTAGTTGAAATTTGAAAACCCTGCTACATTAAGTGTATCCAAAAATTGTAATGAAGCAAGCGGATAACTTTCTTTTTTAATTCATGTACAGAAACGAGCCATTGACTTCATACATATAATAATCTTGAATTCATGGAGTGCGTAATGTGAACTGATTTGAACATCTAGTTTTCTATTTCCTGTTGTAGGTGGTTAATGTAATTTATTCATCAACTTGTTAATCCCAGTTGAAGTTTTGTTGATCATTTTTTTGACTCTGTTATCTCATTTGATTTGGTCAGAGTAATTTTTTCGAGATAGATTATGCATTGAGAATTTGAGAGACAGATGCATGCATTTTAGAAAATATTAAGATACTAGTTTGTGGATATAAATCCCACTTGTCATTTATAAAAATAATTTTTTTAGCAAATTCTAGAACACTAGTTTGTGAATTTTTCTACAATTCTTCCATCAAGTAAAAGTGTTGTATATAGTGATGCAAGACTAAAACACATGGTGTTTAGTTAAATGTTTACTCACTTTTCACTTTTCAGAAAATATTTGCAGTGTCCTTGAATATTTTTTATACTTGAAAATCAGGTTCTAAGCCATGTTGCTGGGCACGCCCTAGATCCCATGGACCTTTTACCCTCCCCAGATGGTGAAAAATAAATACTCAAACTCTTTGTCGTTTACATTGTGTTCAATTGTGTAGAACCAACTGAATTTGTCTGAAAATGTGGGGAAACGTCGTTTCTTCTACAAGAGGTTCATGATTATGCTGAAGCACGACTGAAGAAATGACTAAGTGAACTATATGGCTGCAGTTCATTACAGAGGTTACAGATGGGTACAACGAAATAGACATGCTGTTATGAAATGTGGTATTTTTTGATAGAGTTGTTTGCAAAAGCAATTAAACAGATAGTTAACTTGCATCACTAGATTTTGATAGGCTGAAATAATAAACCAATAAGTTATGTCGATCTTTTTAATGGCACCATTATAATGAGATGGTAATAAGATCCAACAGTGATGTTCATACCACTGAAACGAGCCGTGGATTAGGACAAGAAATATCGCCACTCATGAGAAGAGAAGAAGATCGAGTGATAAGAGAGGAATCACAGTTGTGCCCCTCCAATATGTTGAGGAAGTCTTTACTTTTTCTTGTGTCTTGTTCCATGACTTGACTTCTGATTTCAACACAATGCCGACTGATCTGTGTATTGGTGGATGCCTGAATATAAGATGTACGTTCAGTTAACAAGTTAGTAATTTAAAATAGTTGGACTTGTTGACACCTTCTATGGGTAGCACTACAGCTATCACCTTTGATTGTGTTGATAAACTTGGATTTTAAGTGACTGGGGGACATAAAATAAAAGCCAATGTGGTGGTACTATATTAGTATTGGTTTATCTGATATCTTGACACGTTGTTTTGCATATTGGAGTGTGCCTTGTGCCCTGTGAACACCAATTGTTAATGTTGTATGCAACACGTTGTTTAGACTTCAACACTCTCAACAATTGTAGGCAACATACAAATAGCACAACTCCGTAATTTGACCGAAGACCGTGATATCAAAAAAAATGAGAAGTATTGGTGGTTATGATTTATAAAGGAACTCGGCTGAATGGATTAAAATTTTAAAAACGACTGTGAAAATAGGAAGGTTTAGAGAATACTATTGCTAAAATATCTTCTGAGATACAGCCAAGTGCTTTCCCACATGAGGATAATGAAGATAGGGCCTCTACCTCTCGGGGAATTGATTAGAAACAGGGACAAGGGTAAAGCACCTGTGTGGGACTAACATAATGGAGATGCCACTAAGATGTCAGAGGAGGATTATGATAGTTGTAATTATAGCTTTAAGATCTCATATGTAGTAGTGTAATTAAAGCACATACATTAGTAGCTAGAATACAGGGACTATTGACACATGGTGAATGATTAACATAATATGAATAGAAAAAATCTCTTCGCATTTGTTCACTAGCTGCTTTGAACAGAAAATTCAGTCTATGTTTGTAAGGATTACATTCCCGGTTCGCAAGACCATAGGAATGCTTTGACTTCTCACTTCATAAGCACTGAAGTATTCAAGAAGCTCGACAGTGCCCATTCCAAGCCACTGTAAATGCAGCAATGAGGAGAAAGTTAGAGAATAAGGAACAATCGCAGAAATATTTAATATAATAATCAGCACAACGATATTTGATAGGATGGGAAAAGAAAAATTACCTTTCCATTGTTACATCGGTCAAGTTTTGTGTTCATTATAATCACCACAGGATGGGAATGAAGAAACCAAAATTGTATCAAGAAAGCGCAACATCCACACCTAAAGAGTAAAAAGTTTGGATCTTTTTAGAGAATGATGGCTTTCAAAACCCTTATTCATCAACATATTTTATATATAGATAAAAGTATGGGGATTATGGGGGGTTCTTGGGCTGCGGAAACCTAAGAAAACTAATCGGTGAGGGGAATATACACACGTATATAAAAATAACAATATTTGCTTGTATATTATATATATTATTTAATAATGTGAGTCATCTACTTGAACCTCGATACGTCATTATTATTATCATCAACATATACTTGCGAGAAAAGAAGAGAAGAAATTGAGGGAACATGTATTTTTACAGAAGTGAAGAAGTGAGGGTGAGAAGTTAGTGGACCATAATGATGATATCTTTTGTGCCATGAAACCATAAATTTGTCGTTGTCCACCAGTTACCAGGAAGAAACATCACACAACAATGATCCCAAGCATCTCTATATGTTACTTGATCTTCAAAATGTTTGCTTAAGCACTCATCCTCCGTGAACCCTTAAAGCTATCGATGATACCTCAAACATTAGGACATTTATTTCTCTCGGCCATAGGAATGCTTTGACTTCACAGCTTTATAAGCACTCAAGTATTCAACTCAAGTATTCAAGAAGTTTAGCATTGCCCATTCCAAGCCACTATAAATTTCAAACGAGGAGAAAGTTAAGAATAAGGAAAAGTCGCATATATATTAAAATAAAATAATCAACACTAAGATAGTTGATAGCACAAGAAAAGAAAAATTACCTCGCTATTGTCATTTCGGTCAAGTTTTGTGTTCATTATAATCACCATCGGGGGCCAAACTATCTATTTTATAATCACATCCAATGCGATGACTAGAATGTCAATGGAGAATACCTATATTGAAAAATAACCAAAAATAAAGTTATAACTAAAAATATATTACTTTAGGAAAAACATGTTATATAAAAAAAATTTAACTCAAATCAATTAGGAAAAAGATAATAGTTCTAGAGAAATTAATGTACATATACTTTATATGAAGTAGTTCCCTTATCATGACACCATGTACACTTTTTTCATTCGTGTCCTGTCTTGAATTTGCCTTCGATTCAATCGATTGGAATACCTTTGATCTCTTCACAATCTTGCACACCTCCATAGGCAAATAGTTTGGTCTTTGCGGATTACCAACGTGCAGGATTGTGCAATACAACCCGATGATCGTCCCTTAAAGATTACACGGAGATCAAACAACAAACGTCAAAATATGGTATCGGCGAACAAGTTTTGAGTTAAAGAACTTCTACAGACAGTTGAGATAGGTTTATGGTGAATATTAATGTCTGCCTCCGGTTATGTAACAGCTAATGAGACACAAAAATGCAAAATAAAATACTCACATGTAACACCACATGAGTTTGCAGAATCCACAATTATCTTCCTTGCCATCAGAAGTTTGATAGGCAGAACCAAGAAACGAAATTGTATCATGAAAGCTTTTGAAACCTTTATCCACAATTATCTACACTTTGAAGAGTAAAAAGTTTAGTTCTTTTTGGAGAATGAGGGCTTTCGAAACCCTTATCATCAACATATATTATATATAAACAATTCACCAAAACAAAGAATTAATTCGAATTACCTCTAAACCCTATAATCCATGGAGCGGAGCCTCCAGCAATTTCAACGCCAGATGTAATGATGAACAAGAGAAATAAAAGAAAACTGTGGGCGCAGAGAGAGAGAGGAGGAAGGAAAATTCTAGAAGCCTCAAGAAATTTTTATTTAAAAAATGTTGTTTTAAATTTTATACATTTATCTTAAATTTTGTATACTAATATAAAATTTTTTGTTTAACTTATATAAAAGTCTCTTTTAGAAAAAAGAAAATTTATCATTAATAATTTATCAAACACTGTATTAAATTTATAAGTTAAATTATCCAAATACAAAAATAATTTATAATTAAAATTTTACTTATATATGTTACTTATCTAAAAGTAACATTTTTTAAAATAACTTAAACGGAAGAATTGAAGACCTTGGACCAAATTATTCCCTATTTGTATAATAAAATATTATTGACAAATATCAATATTTTAAATATTTAATTCTTATTTCAAAAACAAATAAGGTCTTTTTTATTGAAAACAATTACTTTCTCAACCTAACTCAATATTTGAAATCGATTATTTATTTACATGATTCAACTTTTAAAATAAAATCTAAA
>QRFB01002647.1:35339-48365 GCA_008931105.1 Oenanthe javanica | reverse complement strand
CAAAAGGGTATAGATTTACAAATGGCAAAACTGTTACTAGGTTCGTCATCTTAACATGACGAGTCTATTGAATTCGACCTGTCAACCAAGGCCATTTGTAAAGAGTCAACTTCATCTGGACACTCTCAAACACTACAAACCATATATGTAATATTCAAATGCACTGTAAGGATTGTCACACACTAAGGATGAATTGACGGATGCAATTATTCTAAACTTCCATATCAAGGAAAGGAGAATGATTGATGATTCTGACTGAATCAACATGCCTTCACAGGCGTCAGGAGGAAACTTGGATCATTTGCTACATTATAGATCCTTGTCTCCCTCCCCAGATGGAACATATCTGGATTCCTAACGGAATAGATCATCTTAGATGATCAGCAACTCATTGAATCTATTCCTGAAGCAATTCAGTTTTCAAAGTCAAATATTTTAATGGATTCAATTGAGGACGGGGATTTACGAAACCCCATTGCACTACCAGTGACCTCTCTTGAAGGGCTATAGTGATCTTTCTTGCAGGTATAAAAGACTGTGTCATCCATGCTAAGAGAGAAAAAGTGTTGTGAGTAAAGAGTGAAACACAAGTGAGAAAGAGTGAAAATATATATTCTATGAGTGAAACACTTAGAGAGTATATGAGTGAAACACTTGTCAGAAGCACAAAGTAAAATCACACACTAGCACAATTACCAAATCACATTCCCAATTCCCTATTACAGATTTCTAATGTTACTCAACTAAGGGGAAAGAAATTTCTTCTGAATAGGATTACTCAACTAAGGGGGAGAAGTTTGAACAAGATCCAAATAGGAGGAGAATTGTTTAACAAGATCCAAAGGGGGTATATAACAACATGTTTGGATTGGATATCACTAATGACTATTTATTAGTTCTTCTATTCCATTTGATTTTAGAAGATTCTTGTATATAGGATTAACCGGATTTTCTAAAATGCATAACATGTCATAGTTTGCATTTTTTATATCTGCGATGGTTTAATGCTGTATGTATGCCATGTCTGTTGTTACCTCTATTAAAATGGTTGGATAATTCAAGAAATGAGAGAATGAATTCACCTTGGATGAGAAGTGAAGACAGGAGTTGGAGAAACAGAGGAGAAGTGGTAATAAGAAGAGAACAAGACTTCATCCCTGCCATCCTAAGGGGGAGTAGTGATGAGTCTGAGAAATGAAGATAATACTACTTGTATAATATGTTCAATGCTAAAGGAACGAATATCTTTCATTTCAGTTACTCAAGAAATCTGGAAATGTACAATCTGATCCAGAGAAACCAGCCACTGAAGATGTACCAATGACACCTAGTCACAAAAGTTAAACTCTAGAAGAAGGTGAAGTTGATACTTCTGAAGCTGGTAATGATAGGTAAGTCAAGATAGAACTTTGTTCTATTTGTTCAGTCTAGAGGAACAACTATCTTGTATTTATCATTAATGTTTGAATCTGGTAATGTTTAATATAAACCAGAACTAAGTTTGTTTATTTACAAGTTTTATTGTTATATCTTTTTCTTGTTTGTTAGTTGAGTTATCCTCTAGTGATTTGCTTGTTATTGTTTAACAAACAAATAGGGGGAGATTGAAAGGCATATGTTTATAAGCCTATTTGTTTAGCGAGATGACAACTCACTCAAACATAGATAATTTATAAGTAAATATATTATCTATCACATGGAATCTTCAGCAGGTATTATCTGACAAGAAAAAGAAGATCAAAGTCAATCTACAGACTTGAAGTAGTAGTACATTGAAAGAAGCTCAATTTAATTGATCATGCCTCAATGGAGTATTTAAGTTTGAAGAAACTACAGTGTCAGAAGATTTCAATATTGTGTGACAACAAATATAGTCAAGTCAGAAGGAGCAGAAGTGAACCATTATAAAAGTCAAGTGAAGAATATTATTTGTTGTGAATCACTCGTGAACCAGACAATACACAGAGTGTTGACAATATACAGAGAAGGTTCTTTACTACAGAAGAAATGGTCAGCTACAGACATTGGTCTGAAGACAGAAGATTTGAAATTATATCAACAACAGTTGTGGAGTCAAGACTTTAATTTAATTCTCTATTAATTGACTAAATTATTTAGTTAATTTAATTGATAAATTAATTCAATCAGAATTAATTTATTTTATAAACTAATTAAGAAATTAATCAATTTAGAATTATTTTAGAATGAAGAAGACTTTAATTGAATTCTATTATCAAAAAGATTATTTATTATGTATCCTATTTACTTAAATTAATTCAAAAAGAATTAATTTAATGTATAAGATATATAATAAAACAAATAGAATTTAAATTAAAATGAAATAAAAGAAAAAAAAAGAAAAAGACAGAAGATATAAATTTAAAGTACAATGCATGTCGACTAAATCAAATGTTCGGGAAGACTTTTTTTAAAAAGTCTCCCGTACATTAAAAAGTCTCCCTGAAGAATGTTCAAAAGTCTCTCAAGTTTTAAAAAGTCTTCCAAGGTTAAAAAAGTCTTCCTGCGCCAGAAAAGTCTACCAAGAGAAAGTCTTCCAGCCCAGAAAAAGTCTCCCCGGGCAGAAAAAGTCTCCCAAGTCCAGATTTGCCTATATATACAAGTTTAAGTTAGTAGATTCAAGCAATTCAATTCACATTCTATTTTGGCTAAAAACAAAATTCGAAGAGCATTTCATGTCAAAATCATTCTAGAATTTTAAGAGCTAATTAGTGAATATTTTCTGATTTAATCTTGTAACCAACCTCAAGTTTAATATAAGTATTTTACTTGAACTGTGTTTCTTTGATTATTATTTCGTGATAATAATTAAAATTGTTTAATCAAAAATTATCCGAAACAGAATTTAATATTTATTAGAGATTGTATTCAACCCTCCCTTCTACAATCATTTGGACCTAACACAAACAAAAGAAGACATCTTTCGAGAGTAAAACTAAAAATTCTATTGATCAACCTTTTCATCTATTGCATCTTGATTTATTTGGTCCTGTCAACATTATGTCCATTGGAAAAAAGAAATATACTCTGGTGATTGTTGATGATTACACTAGATTCACATGGGTATACTTTTTACATAAGAAGGTTGAAACTGCAGAGATAGTTTTTGATCATATTGCAATGATTGAAAATGGATCACCACACAAGGTAAAGAATTTAAGAAGTGACAATGGAACGTAGTTTAAGAACTCTGCAATGGAGCAATTCTGNTGATCATATTGCAATGATTGAAAATGGATCACCACACAAGGTAAAGAATTTAAGAAGTGACAATGGAACGTAGTTTAAGAACTCTGCAGTGGAGCAATTCTGCTCAACAAAAGTAATTATTCAACAATTCTCAGCACCTGACATACCTCAACAAAATGGTATAGTTGAAAAAGAGAACATAACTCTAATTGAAACTGCTAGAACAATGCTAGAAGGAGTAAAGGCAAAAGTTATGAATACTGTATGCATTACTCAAAATTGCACTTTGATAAATAAACATGGAATGACTCCATATGAAAAATTGAAGGGAATAAAACCAAATGTTAAATACTTTCACATCTTTGGAAGCAAGTGTTTTATTCTCAAAACACATTCTGAACAATTGAAGAAATTTGAACTCAAACTAGATGAAGGAATTTTCATTGGTTATGCTACAACTTCTAAAACCTCTTCAAGGGTATTCAAAGTGTTTAATTTAAGGAGAAGGGCAGTCAAGGAATCAATTAATATCTCTTTTGATGAAGGAAAAATAGTTGGATTACATGATGAAGATGCTCAGGAAACTCTGAGATTTGAGAATGATTTGAAGAACTCAAACTCTGTTGAACTAAACTCTGATGAGATAAACATTATTGAACCAAACTCTGGTGAGTTAAACTTTGATCCCTTAAACTCTGACTTGGAAATAATTGAAATAGAAATTGAAAATTCTGCATATGTTGAGGGAGAGCAACATCAATCAATTACTGATATTGGAGAACAAATCACAGTTATTGAAATATCAGAGTCTGATCAAACTCTAACCAACACAAACTCTGAAACCCTAAACTCTGATCAATCAAACTCAGAAACCATAAACACTGATCACTCAAACTCTTATCATTCAAACTCTGAGTAAATAAACTATGAGTCATCGAACACTGATGGAAGCACAACTTCAGGAGGAGAATCATTCTATGAAGGCACAAATCTTGGGGGAACATCTAGTTCAAGAAATTTTCCACATCCAAGAAAATGGACCAACGATCACACATCTGACTTGATTATTGGTGATCTAGAAAGTGGAGTACAGACAAGAAATGTTGNAATGGACCAAAGATCACACATCTGACTTGATTATTGGTGATCTAGAAAGTGGAGTACAGACAAGAAATGTTGCTCAGAATGAATGTCTATATCATAGTTTTCTTTCTCAAACAANTCAAACAGAACCAAAGAAGGTTGAAGATACTTTGAAGGATGCAGATTGGGTTACTGCAATGCATGAAGAATTAAATAAATTTGAGAGAAATGAAGTTTGGACCTTTGTTCCAAGGCCAAAGAATAAATCAATTGTTGGCACAAAGTGGATTTTCAAAAACAAGATAAACTCTGATGGAATTATTATAAGGAACAAAGCAAGACTAGTTGTCAAAGGTTACTCTCTATAAGAAAGTATTGATTATAGTGAAACCTTTGCACCTGTAGCTAGAATTGAAGCAATCAAAATTTTTCTTTCTTATGTTGCACACAAGAAATTCAAGGTCTACTAGATGGATGCTAAAAGTGCATTTTTAAATGGAGAACTTGAAGAAGAGATTTATGTTGAACAACCACCTGGATTTATCAATTCAAAATATCCAAATCATGTCTACAGACTGGATAAAGCTTTATATGGACTCAAACAAGCACCAAGAGCCTGGTATGAAACTCTGGCTCAATTTTTACTTGAAAGTGACTTTAAAAGAGGTACAATTGATAAAACCTTATTTTATAGAACTCAATGTAATGATTTATTATTGGTTCAAATATATTTTAATGATATTATATTTGGTTCCACTAATGAGAAATTCTGTATAAAAAAAATCAAAGCTAATGCAGTCTAGTTATCAAATGAGCATGATGAAAGAATTGAGTTATTTTCTAGGGTTACAAGTGAAACAGACTGAGAAAGGTATTTTCATAAATCAGTCTAAATATACAAAGAATCTACTCACTAAATTTCAAATGCAAGACTCTGCATCTGTTACAACTCCAATGGCTACTGCAACCAAACTTGATCAAGATACTGGCGAGCTTGTAGATATTATAGCATACAGAAGAATGATTGGATCTCTACTCTATTTGACTGCAAGTAGACCAGACATTATGTTTGTAACATGTCTATGTGCTAGATTTTAGGCAAATCCAAGGGAACCTCATTTAATTGCTGCTAAGAGAATTTTCAGATATCTTAAAGGCACCATTAATCTTGGCATATGGTATCCTAGAGAGTCTGATTTTAAATTAATAGGCTATTCAGATGATGACTTTGCAGGATGCAAAATTGATAGGAAAAGCACAAGTGGCAGTTGTCAATTTTTGGGAGGAAGAATTGTGCCATGGTTCAGTAAGAAACAGAAATCTATCTCAACATCAACAACAGAGGCTGAATATATAGCTGCAGGAAGCTGTTGTGCATAAATCTTATGGATGAGAAATCAACTATTAGATTATGGTTTGAACTTTTCAAAAATCCCTATTTATTGTGATAATCAAAGTGTTATTGCAATGACAAGAAATCTAGTTCAACATTCTCTGTCAAAACACATCAGTATCATATATCATTTAATAAGGGAACATGTCATGGAAGGAACAATTGAAATAAATTTTGTTCCCTCTGATCAACAGTTAGCAAATATATTGACAAAGCCCCTGTGTGAAGCAACTTTTACAAGATTGGTTTCTGAATTAGGAACGGTAACAAGTGGATCAACTCCAGATGAGAAATAGCAGACAATCAGAGTATATGATAAATTATGTTAGAGTGTGTGGTAAACTCTGATGGAAATAAAGTAAACTCTGATCATTGGAACATCTAATCTCTGATCACAAGTTATCAGTGTCTATGGTAAACTATGACTTACTATAAACTCTATTTGATCTAAACTCTGATTTCACTATACATTATACCTTCTGCCTGTCTCATATGTGTGGAACCAGGTCTTTAAATTCTTTTTACTTTAAACTGTGTTTGCTCTAAACTCTGATTACATGCTAAACTTTGAGATTTATTTATGACATCATATTTCAATTTGTGACATAATAATTATTATTCTCTGATTAGTCTAATCATAAGGCGTGTGTTTCTCACGTTAAATGATTCATTTTTTTAGACACAGATACACACACACATGCTGTATTTTGAGAATTGCACTGCTCATTATTCTTTCAATAATTTGTTGCCACGTGTCCCACTATTCACTATATGCAATTGAGAGGGAATATTTTATTTCATATCTTACACTTTGAATTAATCACCTGCATCTATTATTCCTATCTTTCTCTCTCATTTTGTCAAACCCTAATTCTTAATATCTCCAAATCTCTATTTTTCAATGGCATCTAAAGGTCTTTCTTTCCAAAACTTCTCATTTGCTGCAACAAATTACATATCTCTTTTAAATAAGACCGATGCTCCTCAAGATTTTCATGTAGTACATGATTTTCTACAAAACAGCTACATTGGATATGCACTACAGGAACTCACGAACTTCTCTGCTCAATCTCTAATCAGAATCTGGTCTTCTGCTAAATTTAATAATGCTAATGATAATGAGGAACCCATCATCACATTTCAATTCAATGGAAAACACTCCATAACTCCGACTATGGTGAGACAAGCCCTTCATCTTCTAAAAGTGGCTATGTATGATGATCTAGTTTGCGATGAACAGATAAAGGAGTTTTTTAGATCAATAGGCTATGGAGGGAGCCTATCTAAATTGTGGAGTTTGACAAGGCCCCATTTAAGAAGAGAATGAAGATTCTTCTTCGATTGCATTACAAGGGCTTTCACAACTAAATGCACGAATTTTGATGCCATTCTGCAACTGTCTCAACAGATTGGGTATTCTCTGACCCATAATTTAAATTTAAATTTAAATTTTTCATGTTTAATTATTAGAAAATTAGCTAGTAAAATAGAGGATGATATACATACTGTTTATTTTGCTAGATTTTTACAGTTAATCTTTAGCTATATACCGCCTGATATAACTTTTGAGCATGATCAGAGTCTAGCTAGTTTTTGTATGAACAAAAGAATATTTTCTGACTAAGCTAATAAGGATGGAAAGAAAGAATCTGCAGGTAATCTCTGCACCTTGTTTTATCCTATATGGGTTAGGCTTCTCTTAAATCAGAGAATGCCTATCATGTATGGAAGGGATTTCTATCAATGATTATGGATCAGAGTTTAGCACCCTCTGATTCTAACCCAAACCACCCATCAAACACTGATCAACAAACACAATTACCAACCTCTGCAGTCTCCCAAAAGACTGTTGTTGTAAAACAAACCACTCAACATCAAGGCACTAGCAAAAGGAAGGGTAAATCAATAAAGGAGTCATCTCCTAAGAAAAGGAAATTGGTTGATGAGAAAACTGATTTTGAGGACAGTAATGAAGGGTTGGTTTTTCTAGTGAAGAAAGTTATAAAGAAGGCTTCTGAGATTCCTCCAGCACTTTACATGAAGTCATTCATAGTAAATCCAATGTCAGAAATGAAAAAGAAGAGAAGGAGATTGATCAAGGCTGCAATCTCTTAAGGTGTAAACACTAAAGGCATAAACTCTGATGGAACAATAAACTCTGATAAAATCTTAAACTCTGATGTTGTAATCTCTGATCAGCCAAACTCAGCTCAACTTCAAGTGCTAAACTCTGAAGTTATTATAAAGGAAAGCAACGAAGAGTCTCTGGATGATATAGTAGATCAGAATGTTGATGAATATGGATTTTCATCTGAATTTGAAAAAGGAACAGTCTAGGCACTAGGACATGTATTGCTTGACCAAATAAATAGTAAAATCGGTGGAATTGAGGTAGATGGTGATGATGAAAATGCCAATAGAGAAGAAAATAATGAATTGGCCGAAATGGATGGTAATTCACTTCATGTTAATCCTTTTACCAGTCCTGTAATCACCTTGGAAAATGTTAATGCTCATGTTAAAAGTGAAGCTGCTCCATTTATAGTCTCTGATTCTTCTCATGTTCCCGCACCATAGCAAATTATCAAGGAGATATCATATGAAAGAGTAAGGGAGTTAGCAGAAGAAGTAAGCAAGGAGATGGAAGAAAAGAAATCAAAATCAACTCCAGCCTCTCCCAATACAAAGCAGTTTTCAAGAAAGAAGAAGAAGACAATCTCTTTTGGCCAAGACCCACAAGAATCTGCCTCTCAAAATGAGGCAGCAATCATTAAAAGGCCAGGCACACAAGAACCTGTTGATCAAAGTTCACCAGCAGCCATTGAAGATGAAGCAAGTGAAGCCAGCAGGAATCAGGGGTACAACCCACAAGAACCTTCAACTCAAAGGGTTGAAGAAGTTGTTAATCCCCCTGTCACACAAGAACCATCCAATCAAAGTTTGGATGCAGGCACAACATCTCTCAATAAAGATTTTACTGTTGCTGATGCTGGTGAGACAAACTCTGAGACAATTCCATTGGCAATCTCTGATGCAATCATGGTGAAACCAATTTCTGCACAGCCAATGGAGACACCCATCCACATCAATAAACNCATCAATAAACACTCAAGGTATAAACTCTGACTTTTCTTCAGAATTTACATTCTCTGATAGTATAAGTTCAAATTTTACCTTTCCTACTTTAACTACTGGGATGATCATAGATAGTCCTGAAAAAGGCACCCCTATTCATGTGACTACAAATATCATTTCTCAACCACCTCTTCTTTTTGTAGGACATTATGTGTTGAGCCTTTCTAGTAAGTCTGAGATAAAATGTGTGAAAAACAGAATTAATAATGAGAGGCAGACACTGGATCTGGCAAAAGGAGAGATAGAATTGAGAATGAAGTTAGTTACTTCTAGTGAGCAAAATCTAACTATTAAAATTTATGATACGTGTGATGTGAGAAGTAATGAAATTAATTTAAAAGAAAAGAGTGATTTAGGATATTCTGTTACTTTTGCCGGTACTCAGAGTTTATCAGTCACCACAAACTCTGACTTACCAATCTCTGATAAAGCCATAAAAATGATGGGAAGGACACAAACTCTGATGAGCCAATTTTTACTGATGTTGAAGTTACAGATCTGTCAATTCCCTTCACTCAGAGGTACAACACAAAGAAATGACCTATTTATTCTTTTGATGCTCATGAAAGGTTAAGGATGGATTATCCTGACTATATAGTGGTGGAAAAGCTAAAAGGAGAAATTGAAACTGCCTTGGATGAAGAAGGTGTTAAAAGAGATTTAAGCTCAAAAGCAGGACCATCAAATGAAGATCTTCTCAATTCTCACAGACAATCCATCTGGGATATGTCTTGGAAATACACAAATGAAGAAATCTATTGGCCACATGTTCATGAATTGATCAAGAAATAAACTCTGAGGAGATGAAAACAATTTTGAAAGCTACAACTCTGTTGTCCAAGGGACTTCACAATGAAGTTTGTGATCTTAAAGAATCTGTTAACAAAACCAATGCATCTGTTCAAACTGCTGTTACAACATCTCAACATGCTTTGGAATTAAAGCTCATGAATGTTTCAGCAAAATAGGATGCTTTGGAAGTCAAGGTTGATAATCTCTCCACTACTGTCAATTCTATGCAGAGCATGCTACATACAATTGTTGAAATTCTCATAGTCAGAAAAGGCAATGATGTTAGAAAGGGGGAGAAGGTGTCTACAGACAAATGCAAGGAAGATGTTGTACAAAAAGATGATGAACATCAAGGGAGTCATAAGGATGGAAAGCAAACTCTGAAGCAGTAAACTCTGATTGGACAAACTCTGACAACCTCTCAAACTCTGATGACATCAAAGTCTGAAATAAACTCTGACAAGCAAACTCTGATAGATGCAGACTTGGAATTGGCAAAAAGACTTAAAGAACAAGAGAAGCCTGAAAAGATTTAAGAACAAAATCTAAAGGATGGCAAGAAAATTATTTGAAGAAGAAAATCCAAGAATGGATCCAATTGTTGTAGAAGAAGAATTAAAGAAGTCTGGTACTGACAATGCTCAAGTCCAGAAGAAAAGAAATTATGTGAAGAAAGATTCAGTTTATAGGAAGGCACCTACTCAACAAAAGAAGATTGCATCTATGCATGTCCAAGCCAAACCTCTTGATACTCCTACGTCAATTGATCAGTCAAATCCTACTCCAGAAATCCCAACAAGGTCAACTTCAGGAATCCAGCAAAAAGCTCCAGCAAAATCAAAAACTCCTCTCACTATATCGGTAACTACATTTCTCCCAGGTTGATCTAGCTTTGATGATGAGGAAGAAGAATAACAACAATTTCTAATCAGAAAGAAAAAGTCTGATCTTTTGTGGACAAAAACTCAAACTCTGACTCTCAATGCCAGACTTGGTAAAAATAAAGGTGGTATTGGTAATCCTCTAGTCAAGGTCTACAGGGGTGAAGCTACTACATTCAGAGATCCCTTCTCATTGAAAGACAAACTCCAGGAAGAATTATCTCAAGAACATTTGGATAGATTAATTTTTGTGAAACATAGTGAAGGACATTTTTGATGGTGCACAAGCTAAGGAAAAGCTTCTATACTTTTTAGAGAATGGAAGAGTTATGAAAATTGCTGAAGAAGACCTAATTCACAAAGCTTCCAGAGAACTTGAACATGTTCTTTATCTTCTCAATAATGAAAATGAAGCTACTTCCAAGTGGGTAAAAATACTTGAAGGAGTAATCAATGAAAAGAAGAAGAATGAGATGATGTTGATGATAAACTCTGAAGAATACAAACCTGGTTATTTACTTGAAGATGGAACATAAAAAGAAATGGTCAAAGGGGATGCAAAGGTAAAAATGGTATTAAGTATTCCTACATTTATATTAAATCCTGATGGACAAAAAGCCTGTTGCATTCCTCTAGATGAAAGGATGGAGATATCATCAATTTACAACTTGAGAGCTGCTATATTTCAAATTGATGAATCTTCTGATCAAATGAAAAATCTCAAAGGATAGTTAGTTGAATTACTGAAGAATGCTGAAAAGAAGTTGTTATACAATTTTCTAAAGGAAGACTCTTCTTACAGAAGGATTTAAATTAAGAATGAAGATTCAAACTCTGATGCATTTATCCATATTTCTGACATCATGAGTGAAATTTATGTTTTACTTTATAAAGAATAAATTGGGGGAGATTGTTAGGAAATAAACACTGATACTGTCAGAGAATACCTGAACAGAGTTTACATTGCTGACGTCATCAGAGAATGAGGAACCTTTCGGTCAGAGTTTACTCTATCAGAGAATACTCAATCAGAGTTTACTCTATCAGAGAATACTCAATCAGAGTTTACTCTAACTGAGAATGCTCAAATCAGAGAATGACAACCAACAGAGTTTATCAATCAGAGTTTGTGAAGAAATAGACAAATCAGATTATGATTATGATAGTGAAGAAGAAATCCAAATACAAGTCTATTACCTTATTGAAAGTATTCTTTTCATAATCTGTTTTGTAATTAAATTATAACTGTGTCTATATAAACACAAACATAGGTTAACATTATTTGTAACTTTCAAGTCTTATCTTTTATAACCTTGTAGCTCTTAAAAACATTGGTTTTCTTGAGAGAGTTTTGTATTCAAGTTCATTATCATTAATACAAAACAGTGGTTCTTTTTATATACTTGTATTCATAATCGATTTACTTGATACTATTATATTCAACCCTTTTCTATAATAGATAATTATCTTGGTAAACATATTTATGTTCATGTATCTTGTATAATTATATATATGTCATTATCTTAAAATTTTGTTAAAATAGATAAATTTATATTGAGTATTGAATTATTATCTCGTGATACAAAATTATTTTCATGACTATNAATCGGAAGACCGAAGATAAATCTTTATCGGTCCAACTATCCAATCGTGACCGTTAAATAAACTTAGTGGCGTTATTTTTAATAAAATCTTCGGCGGACTTCAATTCTTGTCGTTATTAGGCGAACACTCTTCCCGTCAACAAAGTCGACCCCAGTTACTTTCATCAAGCTAACCCTCTACGGCTCTCTATAGAGTATAATCTACGTATGCTGGGGTCTTAATATATTGTGGGATCGTTTGGTACAGGCGTGAGGTTGTGATTACCGGTATTGGATTGAGATTCTCTTTAGTTGTTGAATTTTGAAAAGAATGTTATTACAAAAATTATATTATTGTTTAGTAATATATTTTTGAAATATAATTTAAAAAATAATTTTTTTATAGAAATTTGATTTTGAAATATGTAATTATTTCTCATAAAAATTAACAAAACAGGTTTTTCAAATGACCTAATTTTAAAATGAAGGAATCCATATATAATATTTAACTTCATGTTATTTTTTCAAATAAATAAGTATATAATTTATAAATAAATATTTACTTAATTTTTTTTCAGAATAAATCAAAATTGAATTCAAAATTTCAGGATCCGTGCACCAAGACGATAAACTTTTAAAGCTAAAAAGATGATATCAAGGAATACGGATTTGATTCGACAAATGACCTGCCCCTCGAACCCCCATTCTGGAATGTTGCTTTCATATCTTACAAATTAGTGGTTATTGTGATTCCATGGCTCTTCCATCTATCATTTTCTCTCGTTTTCTAGCTAAGTTTTAAAAATGACTGTTTGCAGGTTTAGATTGGCGTTCAATCATTGGTGTGAACTATCATTGCCCCTCTTGGTCATGTTTATCCTGAGTTTTAGTAATAATTAAAATTTATATTATACTATTAAAGATGAAGTATCAAAAATTGAATCCGGTAATT
>QRFB01002647.1:23560-34836 GCA_008931105.1 Oenanthe javanica | reverse complement strand
CACACACACACACAATGTATCGACTCCCTTGCCATGAGTTTTTCTTGTACATATTTCTTCAACAACAATAAGTGTTGACTTATCCATGCCTGGTATTGTACCATACACAAATGTGTCGACTAGTCTCACCTTGTACATAGACTTAGAATAATTCTAAGTTTTACTAAATGTGTCAACCCTTGTAGTAGGTGTACTTGCCTTAACATTTTTACTTTCTATAGGCAAATGTGTCGACCCCTTTTACTAGTAAGATAGATTTAGAATCTTTCAATGCTCTACTAGTGAAATGTGTCGACTAGTAGTACATCTTGATGCCTTAGATTAATTTCCAGGTCATAACAAAACAAGCTTCTGCCTTAAATCTTGTTACTTTACCTTAGAGAAATTATTAAGACCTTATTGACACACTTCAATTCCCTGACAATTCTTTCTTCAAATTAATATGAAAATCTTTTTCACTTGTGTTGACGCTTAGTGTACTGGTCTGATTCACAATCGACTAACACTGTTCTTGATCTTCATTACTTCAATTAATTCAATTGACAAAGTTGTTACAGTTCTTTATTACTTCGGATATTCAATGAAATCTTTTGGTAATTACTACTTGAATCTTCAATACTATCTGAAACATCTGAGAAATTTATTCTTCACTCAAGCTTGAACACTGGCATGAACTTCTTTTAGTGGTCTTCAAATTTCTTTTGATATTTTAATTCTTCAGGTAGTTACATGTTCTTCATGTTATGAAGATCCTTGTGATTAATTAATAATATTTACCAGTCTTTTACTTCAGTTGAGTTATAGTTCCTCGGTTACCTTGTTCGTCACATTATGCTTTACAATCTCCCCCTATTTGATTGTTTAGAGTTCGACAAGTAAATCATTTAAAAGGATAACTCAACTGACAATACAAGAAAAAGTAAAGTGTAGAAAGACTATAAATAACATTAATTATATTCTCGATTAGATATATACATTTTTAGATTTATGAAATTTAGACAAGTACAAAGCTTTTTGTTCCTCTAGCCTGAATAGATATCTAAGATCTTCTGTTTTCCTATCTTGTGGATTTCTCTTTCTTTGCTGATCTTCTTGCTGAATCTTTTTGAGTTCTTCAATTTTTTCTTCCAACCTTGTCTTTACTATGTCTCTTGCTTCAAATTCCAGTGAATTTGTGGGAGAAGGATCTTCAAGCTTCTTTAACTTCTCTCTCAATTAAAATTCCAGAAATGTCTTCTTCGCAAACAGGAATACCATTAAATCTTTTTGGGAATCTCTTGAATCTTTGAGTGTCGTTCACAGTTTCTATCATGATTGTTTCATTCAACAGTTTTATCAGTTCTAAAGCATACTTATCCGCTTTGCATGTAGATATTTTTACTTTAGAGAGTGCTTTCTTAATTGCATCTGAATTGCTGGTCCTGAACTTATTATTTTTCATTTTTGATTGACCTCTATTTCTTTTCATGAACAAGAACCATACTTTTCCTACTTCATCAATTTTAATACATGGCTTCGAATTAGCAATCACTTCATGACCTTCTGAGCCATCTTCTTTCCTCACAAACAATAACTTCGTGTAGATTCTCATTTCTTTCTTGAGATAGGACTTCGACACCTCCATTGCTCGGTTTAATCTGAATGCATAGATCAACTCAGTTGTAGTTAAGTCTTGAGTAGTTCTGTTCTTCTTGCATCTAAGTTGACCTTCTACAAACTTCATAAATTCTAAGTGTCTTCTATCTAGGCATTCATCAGTCAAAGTCATGTTGTGCAGAGTTGACGGCTTGTAGTACTTTACCACTGAAGGATCTAGGAATGCTTCAACACCAATGAGTTTGATTTTATCTTCAATGTACCTTCTCATTAATTTATTCACCTTGTGGCCTCCTTTAATCACCTTCCTTATTAATACAAATAACTCTACTATGTTCAGCTTCTTAAAACTTCTGGTTGACCAAAGCCTTGAGCCAAGACTGAGAAGAATAATGTACGACATCCATCGATTCTTTTGAGCACTCACTGAGACGCTCGTTTCTTCTTCATCAAGGTTTTCATAGAATGTGTGTATATTTGGATATAGTTTTCCAAGTTCTCTAATTCTGTCAAGGGCAACATGATCTTCATTTCTATTTAAGGTCGGCTCTTTCTTCTGAAACAACTTATGAGCTTCATCCCATATGGATCCTTCTTTAAACAACATATCATTTTCTCTTTCTTTCCATTTTCTAGCTCTCTTGATTCTTAGTAACTTTCTCTTGAGCATATCTTAAGATTCTTTTAGATCATGAGCTATAACTTCATCAACTCCATTGTATAAGAAATCATTGTAAAATGTGAACTCGTCAACAAATTCATCTTCTTCATGAATGTTCACAACTTCTACTTCTTTGATTTCAGGAATATAAGGTTCATCTATTTCTCCTTCTTCTAAGATTCGAGCATCCGGATGATAAAAGAATTCAGACTCCCTCTGAGTTGTATACTTCCTCATCATATCAACAACCACTTTTTCTTGTGATACATTCTCCCCTCAGTTGGGTTATCCTTCTGAGTTGTGGTTGATTGAATTTCTAAAGCAGTAGTAGATTTTTGAGCAAACAATTGCTTGATTAAATATTTCATTTATTAAATCTCTTTCTGTTGTTGAACTTGCACCTCCAAGATTTTGTCGATAGAACATTTCATTTCGGTAACCTGGGCCTCTAGATTTAGTTTTTATTGGCTATATGCATGTGCGTGCTCAATGTGTGGGGTTTCTATGGGGCTATTAAGTGTCTCACCACATTCTGAAGGTGTTTGAGACTCAACACTCACACTCGATTGATTCAGCTTGGGCAAATTATGATCACTCAGACTCACTGTGACTGTTTTACTCCTCTCAGGTTGAACTTTCAGCGCATCAGTGGCCGTCAATTCTTTATCATTCTCAGTAACTGGTTCATAAGAATTAACTGCGTCACCACCAAGTGGAGAAGTGTCTCGCAAAGGAGTTTCTGATCTTTCATGCCTAATCACTTTCTCAGCACCAGACTCAATAGTTGGTGCTACATCACTGTCTAGTGGAGTCGTATCTCGTTGAGATAGGTTATCCCAAGATATTACATCAATTTGGGTATCCCGCCTCACTCTATCGAGGGGTTGCCTCCCACCTTCTCTATAAATAGAAGGGAGACCTTTCTTTTCAGGAACTGGACTTGTTCTTTCCAGGAGGGTCACCACATTAAATTCTATAATGAATGGCAAGTTAGAATCCGTGGTGCCCTCAAAAGCCGGTGAAGGCATGACCCACACAAAATCAACCTGTGAAGGTTCTGCTACTGAAGTAGCTAAAGTTGATAAATCCTCTTCTAATGCAGAACCTTGTAGGATTTAATCAATATCTGCATTTAATTACTCCAGAATCTCCAGGTCTGAAAGAATATGAGAAACTGGGTTGTTACCTCAGGTTTAATAAAGATTTTTCTTCATTTTTGAGGAGGCAGAGCTGCTAGGGATATTTTGACAAGGCTCACCTACACCCTGATAGTTGATAAACAGTTTTCTCTTAAGGGATAGGGGAGTGAAGATATGTGTTTGTTGTTTAACGGCAGTGGTTAGAACCTGTTGGTTTTCAGATTCCTTGCCGGTTCCCAAAGCCATTAGGGGCTGAGATATGTGTGATGCTAAGTGAGGCTCGGATGAATCTAACAATGTGAGATATTCAGAATCTAAAAAGTCTGAAAGGTCAAAGTTGAGAATTTTAACTTCATCAACACTTACCACTAGTGAACCAGGGATGTATGGTTGTTTAGCTCCTTCCACCTGTTCAGTTTCCTCCACTTCCTCGGATCTTCACTCTTCTTCTTTATTCTCACCTTCTGTCTCTGTCTCCATTGGATCTTCAGGTTCAGGGAGACCTCATTCTGGTAGACCTGTCAAAGAATTTTCTAACAGAACTGTTGGTCCCTGATATTGTAGAAGGGGGGTTGAATACAATATCTGAAAATTAATCGCGGAATAATTTGGATTAAAAATATTATTTTAATTACTCGCGAAATATTAATTAGAATGAAATACTGTTCAAGTGAAAGATATAATTTTAACTTGATTAGTATTACAAAATTAATATTTAGAAAACTGTTATATAATTGATAAAAAGTCTAGAACGAATTCGACATGAAGTGTTCGTGTTTAATCAATTATATTCAAACTCAGCACAGAAATCTGTGAATATTACAATGCAGATAAATTACTGAATTTGATCTGATTTTTCTAACTCTTAACAAGTTGAACAACTGAAAAAGTGAAGGCTGATTCTCATATTTATAGAGAATGAAAAAGGCTGCTATGACCTTTTTCAGTATGACTTAATTTCAAGAAAATAAGTCTGTATGACTTATTTTAACCCTTGTATGACATTTAAAAACTGGGTATGACTTCTGAATGGTCGGTATGACTTACTGAATCTCGGTATGACTTATTTAAAGTCATATTCAGATTTTATCTAATTAAAATAAATCGGTATGACTTATTTTAATTAAACAAAATAGGTTCAGTATGACCTTTTGAGCACAGAAATCTCGGTATGACTTATCCACTGAGCTCGGTATGACTTATCAGTCGGCTGTTCCGGTATGACTTTTCTTTAACAGCTTCGGTATGACTTATCAGTCGGCTGCTCCGGTATGACTTTTCTTTAACAGCTTCGGTATGACTTATCAGTCGGCTGCTCCGGTATGACTTTTCTTTAACAGCTTCGGTATGACTTTTATTAATATAATTCGGTATGACTTATTAATAAACAGTCGGTATGACTTATTTATTAGTCATTTGAATTATATTAAAAGTCATATTAAGTCATATCTTTTATAATAAATTAATTCTACTTAAATTAATTAGTTAATTTACAAATTAAATTAAATTCAACTTGAATTAATTTAATTAGATAAATTAAATAATCAATTAACATTTGATAGTAGAATTAAAATACTATTTCGTCTTGTATTACCGTGCTATCAGTCTTGAAGTCTTCCAGTCTTCGTTGTGTCTTTTGTCATAAAACCACTTGAGCTAGATGATGAATATTTATTATTTTAGTTGACACACAAATGTACTGTCTGGTTCATTTATGTCATACTATAATAAATATTCTTCATCTTTAACATTAAGCTGTGGTCTTCTGTTCTTCTTCTACTTCACTGTCTTCATTCTTCTTCTGGAATCTTCTGTAGTAGCCACTTAGAATCTTCTGAATCTTCTGAACAACTGCTTCTCTATTTTTCTCCGACGCTTGAACATATAAATGAACTTCTTCCGGTGTAGAGTAGCAACTTCATTATAATTCTTCTGACAAGTTGATTCTTTGTGTCTAGTTGACATTCTTCGATTTGATTCCATCCTCAGAATTTATTACTTACTTTAATTTCTTACATGAGTTGAGTTGTCATCTACTAATTACAAATAGGCCTTGACATATGCCTTTCAAGAACACTATACATATACCCTATTAGTCTCGAGATATTCTAATTAACATAGTTTGCCTTATGATCCACATACGAAATGACATTCTTTTTCAATATAGGACACTCAGACTTTACACTTCCAGAGAAGGTCTGAAGCTCTTCTAGAGTTAGAACATCATTAAGTATTAATTGTAGAAATCTCGGATAATAACATTTAATATTGTGAGAGTTGATGTTTTTCCCCTCGTTTCCCATCACATAGATTAATGCAACTATTATTAATCGATCAAACCTTATATTTAAATTGTTAGCAATAACATACCCTATCTTTTGAGTAAAGCGGGTAATACCAGCATAACCTCCCTTTTTATGGGTAAAGGCATGACTGATTATATGGAAGAAAATATTCCTCTCCTTTGAGAGGTTATGCTTGTAAACCTCTTTTATATCCAAGTCTGTGTGGTATGTAATAGACATGAAAAAATTGTACAATTCAGGCTTATCAGCTATAAGAACTAGATTTTCTGTGTCAAAGTGCAAAATGCGATTCAAATCATGTTCTGTTAGAGTAATATCCCTACTTGTTAAAGAAAAAGTAAAATTGAGCTCCTCGTCATCTACATATTGACAACACTATAGTAACACGCAAGCAAAGCATCATGATTTAATTTTGGACTTGCCGTTAGTGCATATCTTACGTTGCTATATTCGTGTAGAAACCGAATCCATGAAAGATAATGAGATTTAGGAACGGATTAGAGATCTATTGTGAGTGTACTATTTATTTTAAGTATAATAAATTTTCCCAACATTTTTAATAAATTAACAGAAGTCAAAATATTTATTATTTATTTACGAAAAAATTTTGCAACACAAATTTTAATAATTAAAAATCAACCCTAGAAATGCCCAAATTTTCAAATTACTCGAAAATTTTTCAAATTAATATATAATGTTCTTTGAGTGATTTGCTACACAAATATGATTTTTAATTAATTGTTAACTACTTAGCATGAGTAGATCTATTTATAATTTCAATGATATGTAAAAAATGAGTTTTTCAAAAACCCTAAATGGAATGATGTGGAATGGATATGTTACAGAGTTTTGAAAGAGGTTCACACTGTTAGTCCCAAATTTCGTAGAAGGGGAGTTGAATATGATATTGTCCAAATTATAAAATCTTCGCTAAATGTTCTTTAAGGTCTTAGACTTCTAACAAATGTAAAATCAAACAACAGTTATGCACAATAATAACATGGTCCGTTCGGGGAATATTTAATTTTATTAAATATAATCCCTGAAGGGTTGCTACACTCTAACACAGTGGTTAGCTATAACGATTCTCCAGTTACAGTTACAAGGTTTGTTACAAGCAATCAATAAAATATCTAGAATATCATTAATGGATTCTGTGTGTATCTCTTGAATGGTATTTGTATATTTTCCCTCCAGCTTAAAATGTATGAATGAATAACAAAGACGATGCTTTGCTTCTTTTTTGTGTAGACTTTTTTCAATATGAATATGTGGTTTGCTGTGAACCAAGTAAAATGATTTCTTCACATTCTATTTTATTAAGCCCTCGGAGCAATTAAAATCAACTATCAATATGTCTTAGAATAACCATCTGGGGAGAATTAAATCAATTAGATTAAATTCCTTCATAACCATTAGAGGGAAAAGTAGTGGCATAACAATTAGAATATTAACAGTGGCTTAATAATTGGAAAAATTAACCATTGGAGAAATTAACCATAGGAAGATAGATAGTGCTTTAACCATCGGAGACTTTAACTCCAATTAAATCCACAACCATCAGCTGAAGTAGTGCCATAACCATTGGCCATAATTAATTTCAATAATGTCTTAACCATTGGAAGACTTGAAATGGGATAATCATTGGCAAACTTTGAGTGGGATAACCATTGGCAACCTTTGAATAGCTTAACCATCGGCCATAATTATTCTTTAGTAACTTTTTATACTTGGCCAATTTTTCAAGCCCTTCAAAAATGTCTTCTACCTTAAACCATGTTTACTAATAATTCTTTGCTTTACGAACTTGATTTTTTCTTAGCTTCGAGATCCCAATTTAGTTAGACAGCCAATTCTTCTGATTCACAGATATAGTTCCTAATTTTAATTGTGCTGACATTTAGTACAACTGGTCTGGTTCACAAACAACTGACACGATCTTGATCATCACATCTTCTTTATTACACAATTGGCTTTGTTCCTTGGTAATAAGAAATGCTTCTGTTATTCACTAGAATCTTTTGACTTCTCTGTAATAAACATCATTAGGTCTCTCGAAACACTCTAACTTTATTCTTCACTAAGGCTTGAACATTTTAATGAAATTCTTTCAGTGATCTTCAATGTCTTCGAAGCTTCCTCTGATATTTAGGATATTATTTATTGAAGTTATAATCGATTCACAGTCGATTGTTGTGCTTCATATTATATTAGTTATCAGTCTTCATGTGTTGAGTTAGTTACCTCGGTTACATATTACGTTACGTTACATTATACTTTACAATCTCTCCCTATTTAATTTTTAGAGTTCGGCAAGCAAATCATTTAAAAGGATAACTCAACTAACTTTCAAGAAAAAGTAAATGAAACATGGTAAACTAATATTGAATACATTCTGGATTATATCATATATTTCTAGATTTCAAATTTGAAAGAATTACAATGTCAAATGATTGTTCCTCTAGCCTGAACTGATATTTCATTAATTCATTCCTCATTGTACTAGACTTGCCAGCTCTTCTCTTACTAAATCTTGAGCTTCCTCCTCTAACATGTTACTTGGCTTTGAATCTGATAAAGCATCTAAAATTATTTACAACACTGCAACTCTTCTGATCTGTTTGATTTGCTTGAATGTAAATTCCATAATTTTGGTCTTTGACACTCAGCATTTTATGAACTGCTTGCACACGATTAATGATGTATTATGATTCTGCTCCCAACTTATCATAGAATAACTTTGAGATTTTTACTAATGCTCTTTGTCCTTATAGTTTGTGAGAGTCTTGATTTGATCAAGTATAAAACCCAACTCTTTCAAAGTAATAAAATACATCCTGTAGAGATTAATTATCACTGTTTTGCCTTTTGGGTTCTTACACCTGATTGCTGAAGGATCTTTCAGTATTATTATCTCAATCTCCCTTATCTCATCAAAATCTTGGTAGATTGTTAGAAAGTTAAGCTTTTCTTTTCCATATGTGAATACCTCACCTAGCCTTGAGTTTTAAAATTCCCTCTTCGCAATGTACCATTTTCGATACCATTCTTCTTCTCCTTGTGCATAAACTGGCAATTTGCATTGAGTCTCATTTGATAGATCTACTCTCTTGACTTTAGAAATGTCTACACTTTTAGATGATAAAAGATTCAGCTTATAGACCTAGATGCGCTCAATAGCTTTCCACTTCTTCCCTATTATGTATTCTTTACTTCTCAAAAGCCTTTTAACATACGTTAATCGCTTCAAAGGATATAATCCTAATCTCTCGTCTTCAAAACACAGTGTAAGCCGATCTTTAAAGAATATTACTGTGTAAGGAGTATCATGAACTTCTACATATTCTTCTTACATTTGATCTTCAATCTTGTCGATTAGTACCTCGTTCACATGAGATCCCTTCCTACCCTGATTTTCAATACATACAACTCTGTGAGTGAGCTTGTTTTGAGAAACCGAGAAGAGATAATCTTTGTATATGAATTTCTAAATGTAACTTGAATCTGCTAGCCTTTTTCAACAGTTGAAATGAATACCGATTCGATTGTATGTTTGAGAGCATGGAAAAACTGATTTTTTGAAGGATGATTGTTGTGAGCTTTCTTTAGCTTATTATTGAATTTCTTATCTTCATTCTCCGTCAAACCTAATTCAGTTTTTTGTAGAAAACTTCTCGTAATATCCAAATTTTTCCCTATCCTTGACATCTTCAATGGTCTTTGTTTCCTTTGAATGTAATAGGCAAAGTGTTCTCTCCTTGTATTTTCTTGATTAGCCCTTGATTCTTCATACTCTCTTACCCTGGACTTGTTAGCATCTAGCAGATCAAAAACTTCCCATATTCCGTTCCTGTGAATTGGTAAGCAGTATCATTTATGGACTCATCAAACACATCCTCGTCCCTTAAGCTTCTTCCAGATCATATGGCTCATATGATTGTCATATTTCACCTTCTTCTAAACCATGTAGTACCTCTAAAGGTATGTTTTGCTCCCCCTAAGATAATGGAAAGTTTGCTTCTGAAATTGTTTCCATTAAAACCCCTTTCCCCTTATCTGCTGTAGATACTGCTTTTTCTTGACTCCTCACTTTCTCTCCCTTAGTTGTGTTATCCTCTGAAGTTGGGATAAAGTAAGTTACCAAAACAGTAGATAGACGGCCCAATGTCAGCTCAATTATTTGCATGAATTATTGAAATTCTAGTACTTGCCCCAGTTGCACTGTTTTTATTTACACTGTCATTTTGTACTTGTGTAACAGCTGTCTCCAGATTTAGAACCCTTTGACTAAGTGATGGCGTGTTCATAGTGTGGGCGTCTAATTGGTTTCTAAGTGTCTCACCTAGTTCTGTTCATATACGTCGCTCATCGCTCACTCTCGGTTCAATGGGTATGGGCATAAGATGATCACTCAGACTCATTGCAATTATTTCACTCCTCTCCATGTGAGCTTCTAGTCCGTCATTCGCCGCCTCGCTCATCTGGATTAACCGAATCACCACCAAGTGGGGAAGTATCTTTTGATTTATCATGCTGAAGCACTGTCTCAGCACTAGATTCAGTAGTTATTGCTACTTCACGGTCTAATGGAGCCTAATCTCTTTGAGATAAGTTTTCCCAAGATATTACATATGTTTGGGTATCCCTCCTCGCTCTATCAAGGGGTTGCCTCTCACCTTGTCCATAAATAGAAGGGAGACCTTCCTTTTCAGGAACTGGACTTGTTCTTTTTAGGAAGGTCACCACGTTGGATTCTGTAATGAATGGCTGATTAGTACTCATGATGCCCTTAACAGTCTGTCAAGGCATATCCCGCATAAGATCAACTTGTGAAGGCTCTGCTACTGAATTATCTAAAACCGTTAATTCTTCCTCGGTGTGTGCTCCTAAATGTGCAACACTTACATTTGTTAGAGACTCTAGATGTGACTCTAGTTCAGGTTACAGAGTTGGCTTAACCGATACCTCAAGTTCATCTAATCTCTTTCTAGTTTGAGGTAGAGCTGTTTGGGGTCCCTCATCTTCCTTGTGTGGTGCATCTGAGGCAATATCTCCCTCACTTACTGACTTCTGCTTCAGGGGTATGAGAGAAGACATGGGTAGGGATTTAGCAATGTTTGATTCTGAGGCATGGGATAAAATTTGTTTGGTTTAATATTATTTGCCTTGTCCTATTCACTATCATCAATAATATTTTACAAGTCAATGTACAAAGAGACAGAGCCATGAGAACTACCTTGTATACTACCTGTAGGATAGCCGGGATGATATGAA
Source organism: Oenanthe javanica (assembly GCA_008931105.1). Lineage (NCBI taxonomy): Eukaryota > Viridiplantae > Streptophyta > Magnoliopsida > Apiales > Apiaceae > Oenanthe > Oenanthe javanica. Next base: position 23,860 of record QRFB01002647.1, on the reverse strand, counting down.
TCTTAACTTGCAAAACGTCCCACTGAATCTCCTACAGATGCATCATCTCCTTCATCCGAGATTTGTTCCTCTTTTGTAAACTAAGCCATTTCTTCCTCTTGAGATAAGTCCATTGCTGGAATAACTACCTCTTCTTACACTGGCTCAGGGATTTGTTCATCATGTTGATGAAGGGTTTCGGGCATGAAAACGCAGCGGAATTAACGTAAAAACAATAAGAAAAATCGAAACCCAATCGCAGGATCCATGTATAACGTTGGATGATTATGGTGAAGAAGTCTGTACCTTAACAAAGCTTTC
>QRFB01002646.1:275-46834 GCA_008931105.1 Oenanthe javanica | reverse complement strand
TAGGTGTTATGGCTAACAATGACCGATTTTAATTTTACCGAGTTATTAAACCTATCAGCTAGCTAAGATTGATTAACAGACACTGTCAGTTAGCTGTTATATGCAATGCAGTATAGAAAAAGTAAATAACACCAAGTCTTTTAGCCAGGTTCGACCCCTAATCTCCTATGGTCTACGTCCTGATCCCCTACCAACTGGTAAGAGAGAATATTATTAATCAAATCAAACCACGATTACAGATTATAATAATATTCCACCCTTTATCCCTTGCAATTGATTCTAGCTTGTTGAAACCCCTGTTCCACTAAACTATTCTTCTCTCAAAGCACTATACTACCCTAGCATAGCCTTCTCTAGCCTCTAGTTCCCTTGAACCCTGTTTCACAAGCCTAGCAATCCAGCCACAACTTGATTACAATCAAACGATTACAAGTGAAAAGATTACACCTCAAACTATAAGCTCTCACGTATATATATAACTATATATAGAATACTAGTTCACAAAGATATTAGCTAAGAACTTCTTGAGTTTGAGAAGAAATGTGTATGTTTTTTAAATCAGTATGTCTTCACTTGGTTGAAGAGAAAAGCTATACACACCTGTATATATATGTATATTCGAATTAACAAAGATATTTAACGTTATAATTTTTACTGTTCAAATTTGTTAAGATATAGATATTTAAAACTACGTATATTGTGGATAAGAAGATAACAAAAACATTTGAAATCAGCCTCAAATAAGTTTAAATATATATAGATAAGAGTTGGTTTTAGAAGATAAAGTTTAGTCAAACTCCAACTCCTATTAAATAGGAAAATTAATTTGAATAATAAAATATGTTTGAATTAAATAAAACCGAGCTCTAATATAATATATAACCATATATATATATTAGATAAACTCGTACAAGTAAGATCCTATAAAATATCCATGAAATTCGGACTTCTTTGTATATCCAAACAGTTTCTACGCTTTAGTGTTAGCTCGTTGATACAGAATATATCCATGCTGTCAGCTCGCTGAAACGCTCTGTTTTTCTACTTTCAGCTTGCTGTCAAAGTACTAAATCACATTATACTGATAAAACATATCAGTAAGCTAATAGCTGCAAAACTATGTTAGTACATGTAACAGCTTGCTATTTTATATCAATATCAAGCTTTCAGCTAGCTAACAGTGATCATCAAAATTCAAAAGGTTTTCATCTAGTTCATAAGCCTTCAGCACATACAGGTCTTTTACAAACAATATGGTTTTATCCTTAGATCCCTATTGGCTGTATCCCTACATTCCAGATGATCTGCAATTTTAGCACAAACTTTCTGTAATCTCGCTGTAGAATAATCTATAATGCTTGTACTGAGATTCCAGGTAGTCCAGTCTGTTCTCCTTCATTACTTCAAACCCCTAAGATTTTTCATCCAAAAATTAAACTCAAATTAACCAAAAATTGTACCCAAAATAATTTCTTCTTTTACAGCTTCCAAAATATTAATGGGATCCTATGGAGTAAACCTCTGAGGAAATTAGTACCACTATTTCTTCAACTTGTTTAAGAATAAGATTTATTGGATAATCTTCAGTCAATTTTAGTTGTCTTCAATGCCCGAAAAAATCTTCATCTACAAACCCTTTAGCACCCTCGAATTAATATTTAAGAAAAATTTAGATTTACAGAATTTTTAATTTTCTTAGAAAATAAATTAATCAAAAATAAAAATATACAACAAATTAATTTTCAAGAATTTCGAATTTTCTTAAAAATTAAAATATCGTAAATTAATATTTAAGAAAAAAATTTAATTTTCAAGAATTTTAAATTTTCTTGAAAAATAAATAAATTTAAAATAAAACTTAAAAATAAAGGGGTACAAAACTTGGGGGTACCAAACTGCATTTTGGGAATAAGTGGTGCTAAGACTTTTGGTGGTGCCTGTACAAGACTTTCAGGGTTTTAGAAGTGTTGAAGATTCAGTATAGAAGTGCCACTAGAANGGTTTCAGAAGTGTTGAAGATTCAGTATAGAAGTGCCACTAGAAGATTTCAGTGTAAAGGCATTGATTGAAAATAGACATTTTTCGAAGCATAAGAATCTAAAAGAATTGAAGACAAGGTAAAGACAAAGGTTAAAGAAGACAGCTACAGTCTTAATGTTATACTCACTGAAAGAAGTTCAGTTATATGTTCAAGCGTTAGTGAAGAACAGAGAATGAAGTATTCAAGATTGTGGTAGTAATGGAGACGTTGTCTAAGTACCAGAAAAGATTTCAGTAAAGTTACAGTGTTTATTGACAGTCAGTGTTCGAAGCAATGAAGTTGCTGCAAACTTAACAATGCAAGTAAGGCTATAATACGAAGACCTGGATCAAAGTTAGTCGTCTGTCAACCAGACCAGTTGCACTAGGCATCAGTAGTTTGTGAAAGGAATCTGATTAATAACTATAGAAGAATTGTTAAGTTGAAGAACGTACTTGGAAAGAACGATTATTTATTAAGGTACGCAAAATGATTTGTAGAGGCTACATCCAACCAGCTAAACAACTAACAACTAACAACTAAACAGCTCAAAGGGTGCAGGGTGCAAAGTGTCACAACCTTGGTACGAAAAGTGAAAGTTTCTGAACTACATTATTCACTGAGGCTTGAACATATTAACGAACTTCTCTCAATGACCTGTAGTAGACTTCAAAACTTCTTCTAATGTCTTGATTCATTGTATTTGCCTTGTCTTCATTTCTTCCTGATTTCTGTGTAGGTGTAGTATTATTTATCTGTCATGTTCTAATGTTGAGGTATCATGATTACTATTCATACAGCTTCGTAATCTCACCAACAAAACCAAAAATCAAGTTGAGGCTGAGGCTGAGAAGATCAACATAGGTAGCTTATCCAAGAAACAATTAAAAGAAAAATTACAAGAGATAGCACCTGTGGAAATTATCCAACCCAAGTCTGAGAAAAAGAAGAAGAATAGGAATGGAAAAGTAGGTATAAATAAGCACAACAATTACACTCCTGATATGTATGCACCTAGAAAGGTATATGCTAAATGTGGTAGTGTAAATCATTTGTCTATGCAATGCAAGAATGAAAAGAACTCTATATCTTCAAATGATTTAAATGTACATGTCATGTCTGTAAATGCCATGCTTACCAATCCTATGCTCATGAATGCCATGTCTTCTAATTTAGTTTCACCAAATGTTCATATGCCTTATGGATAAGTTCTATACATGTATAATCCTTTCTTTGCGTATGCAAATATGGACATGCCTGGAATGCCATGGAACATGCCTAACTTAGATAATGAAATGCATGGAAATTCTGCCATTGGTTCCAAGGTGTATACGCCCCAAAAGCCAACTCCCAAAGTTAAAGTGGATCTAAACCCACCAAAACAAAAGGAGTCAAAGTTGGCAACCAAGGCTCAGGCTGCAACTAATAAAAGAGGACCCAAGGGAACTTGGGTACTAAAAGCAACTTGATTATTTTAAATGTGTGCAGGGAAACATGAGAAGAAATCTCTAGATCTGGATAGTGGATGTTCTAGCCACATGACCTGAGATTTGTCCCTACTCACAAAGTTTATGGAAAAGGCTGACCCAGGAGTTACTTTTGGAGATAACAGCAAAGGCTTTACTCTGGGATATGGCTCAATTGCAAAAGAAAATGTTATCATTGAACCTGTAGCATTACTTGATGGATTGAAGCACAATTTTCTCAGCATTAGTCAACTATGTGATAATGGAAACGGTGTAAGGTTTTCAACTGGATCATGCATCATAGCCAATAAAGAATCTAGTGAAATTCTCTTAACTGGTGAAAGAAAAGGAAATGTCTATATGGCTGATTTCAGCTCTGTAAAGGCCAACTCAATGACATGCCTACTTAGCAAAGCCAATAAAAATAAAAGTTGGATTTGGCACAAGAAGCTAGCCCATTTGAATTTCAAAGCCATGAATCAATTGGTTAGAAAGAATCTGGTTAAAGGCATTCCATAGATGGAATTCACCAAGGATGGATTTTATGATGCCTGTCAAAAGGTAAAACAAAGAAAAGCATCATTTAAGAAAAGATCCCAAAGTTTGGTTTTACACAACTCTATTTATCATAAATTTCTTGTACTAGATCCCTCTACTCAAAATTTTGTTTGTAAAGCATTGTTGGTAACCTATTTAAACAACAATTTGGGAGTTTACTATATTGTTTCTGTTTTTATTTGACAACGGTTATGTGAGATCCTTCCATTGTCTCTAAAAGGTGTAGACAATGGTGTTTTTGAAATAGCAATTGTTTTAGTTTTATAGGCACAATGATTTCTCTCGCAATGACATTGTATGAAATCTTTTGTATAATGGTTATGTTCTTCAACTATATTGTTTCGTTTCTATTTGACAACGGTTATGTGAGATCCTTCCATTGTCTGTAAAAGGAGTAGACAATGGTATTTTTAAAATAGCAATTGTTTTAGTTTTATAGGCACAATGCTTTCTCTAGCAATTGATTTGATTCATAGCAATTCATATTAAAGCTGCAGGATTGGTTAAGAACACATTAGACAATAGTTTATTTATTCAATCGACATGGCAAAAAATTACCAATACAAAATTCCATCATTCACCATACATTATTAAAACTAAGTTCACCCTCACAACCAAAAGACCACCAACACCACCACCAACAAAGACCAATAAATATTCACCATTACAACTGACTAAGTAAAAGATATACATCCACAAAAAAGATAAGAAACACATATCATTCCTAACAAAGGAGAATAATATTTTGGGATGAACATATCCAAAAAAGTGACTGCATGAAAGTTACCACATAAAACTCCCAAAAGTTTGATATGTTCAACCAAAAATATCCAAAAGTACTACCAATTAAGTTACTGATTTTAAAGCACCCAACAAGAGTGACGCTTCATGAAATACTTTACCTAGTCAGTCCTAATTTCATCCATATCGTTGATGCTATAAGCCATGTTGCTTCTCCGCATCCACTGAAAATCAGACAATGTTAGCGTAAGTCACATATTTTACCAGAAAATAATAGGGCATCGACAAAAAATATAAAAATTAAATTTTTTACCTTTACAGCAAAATTGAATTCCTTATCTTTGCATATTTCTTTCATATAACGCATCACAAATAGACCACAATCAGTACTCTTATGTTGGAGAGGAACAACCTGGAAGATACGTAAAAATATATTACACGCCTACGTACAGTACATATTACACTTGCATAAATCAGAGAAATTGGATAAAAGAAATACAATTAAACAATTCATACCGTCATATTCTCCCACTGTATTTTCTTCTTTGAAATCTTCTTTTCTTTATCCTTGTAAGTTTTGATGCCACTAACACAATATAATATGAATCAACATTAACAAATTTTTTCTTAGAAATTGTTATACTGATTCCAAATCAAATATAAAGTTTTGTGATGTACTAACTTGTCAACCACTTCTAACCATTCTTCACTAGAAATCCTGCGCTTCAGCGGGTCCTTATGGTAAACAACTTGTGATTCTGGAACACAGGTCATAGATATATAAACACTAAATAACACAATCACAATACAAAAAAGATAAAAATTGAAACTAAAACAGATTACGAGTGAAATATAAAAACGTGTACTCACACATGTTAGCATTCCACTAATGTGAGTGATCTTTCATGAAATCCGCTACTTCTTTGAAGCAATACTCGAACTGAAGTTATGAGATATCATATTAAGTACAAGTACTGTTGAAGGTAGACTGCAAAACACCATAATAAGTAAACACAATAATTTGAATATGATTAAGCGTACAAGATAGAATAAATACAGATGATTTTTAACTTATAACATGATGCACCCATGGATCTTCCTTGTTGATCTCAGGCCCTTTTTTTGGTGCTTTTTCTGAATATTCCATCGTACCAAACTCTAATAATGGAAAGGCAGACATTCCATATATGTAGTTTTCATGTTCATTTACTAGTAAAACCTATTATAAACAACCATTAAACCAAATTTAGAAGTTATGTCAAATATCCAAAGCACAATCTATTGAGCAAGAATATGTAATCAATTTCAATCGTAAGCGGGCAACACGTCCAACCAAAATGCATCTAATGATAATGTTGACCTATGTAAAAGTAAAGCACTTGAGCTAAATATCTAATACCCAACAACTATAAAGCTGATGATGTAAGAGCTATAGGCTTCTACAATTCACTTATTATGAAACTAAAAACACTATCAATTAAAATAATAACACACAAATGGATTGACAATACATATACAAACTCAGAATATTTTTAGTGCAAATAGCACACATGATATTTCAGTGAGTATAGAAGTCCCAAAATAACTAGAACAAAGATAATACAAATACATATAATGCAAAGAAATTAATTTCATAAGTTAACTCCCAAGTAATCAGACGAATAAGGAGAATTAAAATGTTAAATTAACTCCCAAATCAATAACAATACTATCAAATTTAAATTCAAGCCCGGGAAATGAAAAACTCCAACCCATTGCCATGAACATTTGAGAAAATATCATCTTTAGACTTTTCTACGAGATATTCTTACATATGCAAAATCACCCATTAGACTAACAAAAACGAACAAACAATGAAAACCTAAAAATAACTAATTGAACCAAATAAATAATCAGATTAAAGTAATTGAAAACTCACTTAGTAATTGAATCTTTAGATTTGATTAGACTAGAATTTCGAGATTTAACAAACTATTTGAAACTGTGTGAGAGAGAGAGAGTTGATGAAAGTAGACTCTTAATCTTTAAAAACTAATTGAAGTTATGTGAGAGAGATTCGATTTTGGGTTTGAGCTGTGTTGCAGATAGACGAGAACTAGCCGCAGAGGTGAGAGATAAGGTTCAAACTAAGAGATGAGAGAGATGAAATGTGAGAGATTGGTTTCTGTTTGTATAATTAGAATGGCCTCGAGAGAGATCTGGAAAGGAGGGGGAGAAATTCAAGTGACGGAGATTAGGGTTTAGAATTGTGAGAGGGAGATGTGAAAAGAAGATAAAGAGGGGGAATAAATTTGGTTAAGGGGGAAATTTTTTGGTAAAGGGAAAAATATTAAAATATTAAATTTTAAGTTGTATGTTATTTATTACTCCCTGTCCTAACCAATTTTTTACACTTTCCTTTTTGGGATGTCTTACCCAATTCTTTATATTTCAAAATTTTCTAAAAATAGTAAACTTTAATATTATAAAATTTACTCTCACCCACTACTTTACTCCACCTTTCCAAATCTATCAATTAAATATCAATTGACCCCACCACTTTATCCATTTTTCCTTCTCTTTCATCCACTTTTATTTCTATTTCATAATGTTTTATATAATTTTTTTAACCTCCCTGCCCAACCCAAATATAAATAATTGGGTGAGACCGAGGGAGTATAAATATAGTATTGTATGTTATTTATTTTCATTTTATATTGTATTGAAGTAATATATAATGTTTGTCAAATATTTTTTAATTTTTATATTTTATAGTTACTATTATCATCATTTTTAAATTTTTAATTATTTCATGGAATCTTCTTACTACCAAATCGTCTTAACTCGCTTATCATTAACAATAATATTTTTATTTTCATATATATATATATATATATATATATATTTATAAAAATATTACAATATTGAATTAAATATCTTCTAATTAATTATTAGTAGAATTATCAAGATTTATTTTAATTTTATAATTTTTTATATGTTTGAGAATTTGTTTTAATAAATTTTATCTATGTGGGATGCCATTTTGAGGATATGTACTTAGTACTCACAAACTATATACGTTTATACATATCTATATTATAAATTTATTTTTCAAGTAATTGGGTACAACAATGGGCTTGACATTATATATATATTTTTAAATATATGTAAACTAACATTATCTGAAAAAGAACATATAATGTCAAACCTATTGTTGGCACCATGAGCAAGCTCACCTATGAACAAGCTTATATAAAATATATGTAATTTATTTTTAATTATGTAATATATAATATAAGATAGAAAAATGTTATTTTTATATTTTAAACTAGTTTTGGTTTTTGTACCCTATAACATGAAAAATATATTTAATCCATTAGAACATAGTTTTATAATTCGAACATAGTTTTATAATTAGAACATCATTTTGTACAAATTTGTATCAATCCTTTGTAATAAGAACATAGTTTTATAATTCGAATAAGAGTACGAGTATGTGTTCTATATTTGCAAATGATGAGGTAATGCATAACAATTTTTGTTATCTACACGATTAGCTTCGTATTAATTTAAAATTATTTTTTTTGACGATCCAATTATACGGATATTAATATCTATCAATATTAGTCATGTATAAAAACATTTTAAAAATTTAATGTTTATTTTGCATGTTTTTTTAACAAAACAAGTCCAAGACCATAAATTTTGTCTTATTCTAAAAAGGTAATTTTTAACATGTAGTGTGTAGCAGACAACCATTTTTTAACACCTTGTATGAGTAGACACGAGTTACACACCTAATACCGTTCTATGAGAAACTATTGTCTCAAATAGACTCACATAATGCTATCGGCAAAACCAGTTGTAAGTAAGTACCGTAGACAAGTGTTTATAGAGAGGAAACCCTTGTATATTTAATTATCTTTTTTAAGAGTTAAAAAGTCTAATTTCATTAATCAATTTTGATTTTTGTACTCTTTGCTTAAAAAATATAATTATATTATGCATATGTATAGATGTGTATGGTTACTTTTTAATAGGAAGTTATTTTTTTAGTTAATACAAGAGTATGAGTTTGTGTTTTATGTTTCAAAGTGAGGAGGTAGTGCATAGAATTTTTGTAATATATATCATTAGCTCAATATTAATTTAAAATTATTTTTTTTGACGATCCAACCTACGCATGTTAAGATCTATTCATTTTAATTATATATAAAAAAATTAGAAAACTATATGTTTATTTTGTAAGCTATTTTAAGAAAACTAGCGAGGATCATAAATTTTGTCTTATAGTAAAAAGGTAATTATTGTCTTATGGTGTCTAATAGATAAGGGTTTTTAAACACACGTGTGTTCTATGAGTGAAAATAGAACAACAGTTATACATGTAATACCCATTTAGGAGAATCTATTGTCTTAAATATGCTCACACAAGGCTTTGGGAAAAAACTCCTTCTATGTAAATGTTGTAGACAATACTTTATCGGGCGGAAACGGTTGTATAATTAATTGTCTAATTAGTAATACTCTAAAAAATATATATCTTTTGTGCCACGTGGCACATTAATGAAGTAACACGTGTCTTATTAGTATACAAAATTATATGCTTCATATAATGATTTTAATGTTACGTTGTTTGAAGTATGATTAATTGTACAATCTTGAAAACACTTGTCTAAGTCAAACAACGGTTTTATGATCAGTTGTGTGAAATATAATAAAATAAGTATAGTTACAAACGGTTGTCTAAAGCTAATCATTTACACAACATAACAATCAAAATGACTTGTCTGATATCATTTACAAGACAATGGTTTTGTAAATATTCGTTAAACTGTTGTAATGAATCCGGTTCACACAACATTGTTTCAGTGATGAAAATAAATGCTTGTCTGTTTATTTCGGGCTAACACTTTTTCCAGTAACGGTTGTCTGATAGGTGTTGTCTATGAGTATGAGTCGAAGTCTGAAACAGCCCCTCAATTCTCTTGGAATAGAGGCATGGATTAGGTACATCTTACCCTCCCCAGTGGCGTGTATGTTTGGTTTGGTTTGGTTTGGTTTATGTTTATGTATATATTTAACATCAACTTTAGAGTGAAAATATGTACATCCAGGTATAGCCGCTTTTCTCAACCGTGTGCATCAAAGTATAACCCTCATGGAGTCTCCTTTCAACTCCCATCACTCAACTCAATAAGATCAAAATGCCTCGAATCAATTGCCTTCAAAATGTCAGCCTATTGTACTCATTATAAAAAGTAGAGGAAAATTCAAAAAACATATCATTTTTAGAGATTGTTAAAAAATTTCCAAGTAATATCATATTCCAATCGTGAGATTTCTAAATTCCAAACACTCAAGTCTATAAAAAATTAGGAATCTCCTAACAAAATTAATAATAATGTTAATCATTGTAAAATCTAAAACATTAAACTGATAACATTTCCCTATCGAAGATATAGTATTCTCCATCTTCATGCTTTTTTAGTTGCTTGTTAGGCATTTTTCTGTTTGTTTGCATAGTTCTTGAACAGTGAGATATGGCTCAATCAGACAAGATATATAATTATCAGGCCAAATACAATGAATGAATATGATTTTTACCTTGATGACTTTGGAATTAAAACAATGCTTGAGAAGTTGATGGAAGTTTTCTTATAACTAATTATATCTACGAATGATAAATACTGCGCTCATAATTATTAATTTTAAAAGGAAGTGATATATTTAATACTTCTTATTGAAAAATATGTACTTAATTACAGAAAATAAATGCGTAAATATTTTACTACAACTCCATCAAGATCTACATAATGCAACCCCAATAAGTATATACAAATAAAGATTTGCACAGTATAATTTTTTTATCCTAATATAATAATTAAACTATTTCTTATTTAAATAAAATTTGCCAAATTATATTTAGCTAACACTAAATCTTCAAAAATAATGTCAAAAAATGTTTAGGAATATTATAAAACATTAAATGTTTATTGATTCATGAATACAAGCAATGTTAAACATACTATCTTGCAATCCAAATCTGCAATCCAAAATAATTATCTTCTTTGATTTCAGAAAGGCGTCAAACATGGCCAGGGGAACAAGTTTCAACGAGTAGGAATTGGTGTTCCTTAGCCTGCAAAATATATTCAAGATAAACATAAAAATATGTTAATGGATAACACTCGTAATTTTCATTAGAATAAAATTATGAAAAAAGAAATTAACAAGAATATTGTACTAATAAAAGCATATCAATTTGTTATTTGGCTGAGCTAGGCATGCAAAAGTATTGCCCAAAATTTTTTTTGTCCCTTCTCGTGCAATGTTTGGAGTAGCAATTCCTTAACCGTACAACACTTCGCGCAGGAACGAGAAGAGAAAGTAAGGTCAAATTTTTACGTGCTCAAAATATATCTAAAATTATATTATCGATCAAGAACTCATTTATATTGTATAGATAATGTATATTTCAATTTTCTAGCATAATATAATAGCTTCTATGTATCTCCTCTATAAAACTCGTGCCTTATACAAACACAAAACACATATATATAATATATAAATTTTCAGCATTGTCACTTGTCCAATATTACAAAATATGCCATTAACTATATAATTATAGCAGGAAATAATATAAGTTATGAAAAGATATTTAACCGAAATATATATGCTTTAATGAAAACATCTTTTAATTAAATATTGAAAAGATTTTATAAGAAAATAATTTTAAAATGGATATGTATCCAAAATATCTAACAATCGGCCCTAAAATACAAAATTTTAAAAACATTAAAAATAATTATATAATATTTTGAAAAACACAAGAGTGAGCACACAATATTAAGTACTCAACACATGTAACTTACGACTTTGAACTTGTACTAGTGATCATCATCTCGATCTGAAAGAACACATTACTGGACTAAACCTTGAACTGAGCTCTTTTGACCAAGTATCAACTAAAGCTAGTGTAATATAGAATTTTCGATTGTTAAGGCTGCGTTGTTAAAGTCTATGCGCATCATTCGGTTTTATGAGGGTTATTAGAGATCAACCCAAGTCTCAGGGTCACACAAATACTCTCACATAGGTAAGTCCTCAAAGATACATGTGAATGGACGAGTATCTAAAATATTCTGCCTCGATACTTATTAAGAGTATAAAACTCAAACTAGTCATTCACATATTTTCAGCACTTCGTCATGATAAGAATGAGGTTGAAGTATGTATCTAAGTACATTTTTTAAGAGTAAAGCTTCATAAGAAGAAGGTTGTTATTGTCGGTGACTACTTTTTGGGTTTAGCCCCATTCCTCTTGATAAATCTAGAACCTTATATATTTCTACATAGACTTTGTGGATCATCCTGTGGTTACCCGATGATAGGAATAGGAGGCCAACTAAAAGGGAGTTTGGTTATAAAAAAAAGAGCTTGGGATAAAAATAAACCTCAACTGAATTTTAATTTCTGTGAAATTATTTTATGTGGGGCGTTTGTCACCTTAAAAGGGGCAAGACGGAACCCCTTATCAGGCTATTGTTCTCTTGTTCCCTCAAATTTATGGAGTAAGACATGAATTTCTCAAAAAGATAAATTCTTTTGAGACCCATTGCCTCACGGACAAAATTGTGTTCAAATAATATATCTTGATATCATGTAATGCAAGTCTTTTGACGTCAATTCTTTACAACTTGTAATACCCCAAAACTTAACATAATTTTAGTATATCAGAAATTATTCAGTGACAATGAAATATATTTATACCACACTAATTTTTATCGATCTCGTTCTGCTGGTGCAAATAAAAAACTCCTTGTTTTACTCCGAAAATAATAAAAAATACAAATTTTGTGGATCATATATTTTGTCATCTAGCATATAGTTGTTCAGTCTTATATTAATAGTTTGTTATTGCAACGAGTCAGGATAAGTACTAATATCACCAATAAATAATTTACTAATTATCACACAAAAATTACAATTATAAAATTACTCAACGGATTATGAGAGAGAGCCAAACATTAACTTGAAGGTAGATTACTAATTCAACCAACTCCTTTTGACTTACCAACTAATTCAGCCTGGTGTCCTACTATCTTAATTATATATGGCTTGGATTATGCAGAATCTTTACACTACTATAATAACATCCTTATAGAATGTGTATTACCAAACACAAAGTTTTTCTTAGGATATTTATATGAAAAGATAAAGAAGTTACCAACCAATTCAATTTTGAGCACAACATCAATTTCTTCTTTCTTCGTGTAATGCCTTCCAGGGAATGTCTTGTTCGATACAGTTAACAAAAAAATTTATTGACAAAACTTTTAAATTTGGTCAGACTTTGGTAACATGTGATGCAGCATGCTCATATTCAATGGTACAAATGTCCAATATTTTTAACTAACTATAAAATCTGCATACTACTCTTTAAGCATTAAAAAGTGAGATTTTTCAATCTAATACGGAGTAATAATTACAAAGAACTTAACAATTGAGATACATGCTAGTAATGAGCACTTTACCACATACAATGAAAGAGTTATAATAAAGTATATAAACAAGACGAAATGTTATTTGCAACTAGCTGATAATAAGATATCTTGGTGGGTCTACAGTCTATTACCACAATCTTCTTATTACACACAACAGCACAAAAATGAACTGAAGAGAGAGCCAATTCAAACTGTATNCTGAAGGGAGAGCCAATTCAAACTGTACCTATGTTATGTTGAAAAGCTTAAATAGAACAGAGCAAACAATTACGTTTGACATTCAAATTGTCACATTCATGTTACATAAATCATTATGCATAGAACTGTGATTACCTAGGGGAGCTAACAAGTTCTTACTATGCGGCAACCTGTAGTACACATATATATATTAAAAGTGTTTTAATAACTACTAATATAGAGCTGACTACCTAAACAACCAACTTAAGAAAACCTTTAAAAAAAACATTCGATTTAATTATCTAAATTAAAATGCATCACTACACCAAATAAGGACATTTACGACGAAATATTACGACAGAAGTGTTCGGCGCGCCCAACTTACCACAAATTTTTTCATTTGTGAAAAGTTATTACGACAGAAAAATATTCAGTCATAAATTCATTAGTTTAATAATAAAACTGGGAGGTAATTATCCAGCCAAGATTTTAAACTTACGACGGATTCCAATTCCTTCGTAAGTTAAATATTTTAATATTTATTTATAAATAACATTAACTAGAAACAATTAAATTTAAATACTGGTGTATGAATTTATGACATAAGTTATTTTCTGCGTAAATCTAGTAATTTATGATGAACTGAATCTGTCATAAGCTGTCATTTTTTCTGGATAGCTTAGGACGGAATATTAATGTTGCCGTAAGTTTTGGATAACTTACAATGGAATAGGAATGCAGTTTGGATATGGTTAAACTCAAAAATTTAGGATTCCTTAATTAAACACAAACATTATATTTACCACATAAATAATTTAAGTCAAATTTGAAAAACTTAACAAAACTAGTATCAGTGCACCAAATAAGGGCATTTACGACCATCAACTTAGGACCGATTTGTTGGGCGGGCCGAATTTATGACGGTTTTGTGAATCAGTGATAAATGGTTAAGATGGAAACATATTTTGTCCTAAGTTAAATATTGAAATAATAAAATAAGGCGGCAATTGTCCCACCAAAGTTTGTAACTTACGGCATATACATGTTCAGTCAAAAGTTCTACATCTTAATAATTATTTATAATTAAAATTAAATCTAAAAAACCATATATAATGTATTGGAAAGGAATGGTGTCGTCTCATGGATACATTTACGACCGAATATCTGACAGTCGTAAGTTTAATATTTTAATAAAACGTCATTGTTTTGCAACTTACGACATAAAATATATGTTGTAAGTTGACCAGCTTTAATAAATGCCACCTTCCACAAATTAAAGTGGTCGTTTGAAATATTATTTTTAATAGCTTACGACGGATATTACGTCGTAATTTATTTAGTGTAAAAGGTTACTTCCTCATTCTACTTGCCTTATTATTTCAATCTTTTTTCTTATTGAACACTATCTTCATATCATTTTTTAAATAAAATGGCATACCGTACAAGCACCATTATAACTTTCATCAATGTAAGTATTTAAATTTCAATCTCCTCTACTTTGTTTTAAGCATTTGATATGATTAATATTTGATTTCATTGCAAGTTCATCATTTATTTGTACATATTACTCATTTAAAGATATCTTTATATCGTAGTTGTATAACTCAAAAAACAATTCGCGGTGGGTATTATTTTTCGAATGAATATTGTGAGTGGGTAAATAGTTTTTTGGCATTTGCGAGAAATAATTGCAAGGAAGCAAATGATCCAAATCTTGTAATTAATTGATCATGTAATACATTCAAAAACCAGTTGTTGCAACTCATTTCCGATGTCGAATTCCACTTAGATGCTACCGGGTTTTCGAGAGTTCCACGGTTTAGATTTATCATGGTGAAGCTAGTGAATAGAGAAATGAACAAATAATTGATGGTAAAGATGTGTTGATGAATATGAAATATTGAGAGATGCTTTTGGAAGAGATGTTTTTGGAGAGGATAATAGCAACAACGAGGAACCAAATGAGCAAACATCTAAATTTTTAGACTGCGTGAATGAGGTTGGGTAACCAATATATATATGCCGCCAATACCAAGTACACACAATTGAAGTTTATTACAAAATTACTGTATTGGAAGACTGTAGTAACAAAACTTTTGATGAACTACTCTTTTTACTAGGTGATATGTTCACCGAGGAATATAAGCTCCGTCATAAAGAGTTCATTTACAACCGGTTCAGTATAGAAAATCGGTCCTAAAAGGCCGAATTTATTGTAGTGAATCATATGTGCATCGGATCATCTTTCGAATCATATGTCTTTATTTTAGTTAATTATGTATTGGAATTCCTCTTATGAATGTACAAGATATAGTTGTTGAGTCAAATAGTTTGCATGTCTTGTATGAGGAAATCACAAATAATTAACATATGTTTGACGCCACATCCTTCACGGTTCTTTGCATCATTACGGGGCAATAAAAATATTAATGTTCTAGATTTTTGATGAAAAATATTGTTGTTCAAAGGAATCTAAATTTTGAAGTTTATATCGGGCTAGGGCTATGGTATCGTAAAATACTTCTATACCCACTCTTCAGAATTCTCTGGTATGTTTTAGGTACGCTTCTTTCTCCCATAAAACTAGAATTTTTATGATTGAAAAGTTCTCAGAATATTAAAAGTCATTAAAAAACTTTATATTTTTTAACTTATAACAACACTCAACAAAATGTTATATAAAACATAAAATCTTACTTACTACTTTGCTTGAATAAGTTTGTACATAATTAGTAATTCTAGTATATTTGATAAAAATAAATTATTATTTGTATAGATGGTAACTAATAAAAAGTGATTCCTACGTCATACGACTATTATTCGACAATTTAAGGCAAATTTGATTTAATCGAATAATAAAATTATTTTTTCTATTTTCCTTGAATAAGTTTTTACATAGTTATTTTAGTATTCTTCAATTTTAAAAATTAAAAAGTTATTTAGCACAAATAGTAATTAATAAAAATAAGATTCTCACATCAGACTATCATGTGACAATCTAAGCCAAACTGACCTGTATAAAATGGTATTTTCAGCTTCTAGCTTGTTGCGTGTATGAAGCAATATGGCCAGATAAAGCATGGGTCGCAAAAAAGTTGAGATGAAAAAAAGTCTAACAATGCAACTACTAATTTCGGCGTGCTTCAACCAGCAGAATCCTATCTTGCACAACTGAGCACACATCTAACAATGTTGCGTAACCATTTGGAAATCCATAAGGCTTATGGTGAACACCTTAAAGATGCGAGGAAACAGCGTCGAACCATGGATTGGTGGGAAGCTCTTGTTGAAGAACTCGGACTGCAGAAGCTCCAGAGTTTGAAATCTGGATTGACAGAGCTTAAAACTTCACTTGCAATTAGGAGAAATAATCTTTTCATGATTCAACAGTTCAGAATGTGCCTAGCTAGTTCGAGTTCACGAGAAGAACCAACAGAATGCTCTGGCTCTCTCTTCGAATTATAATGACACCACAAGGTTATGCCTTCTATTAAAGAACGAGCTGGGGTCTGATGGGTTTAATTTTCAAATCTATTATTATGTTTGTGAAATTTAAAGTTTGTTTTCTCTCTATAAGAGTTGTTTTATTTGCTTTGTAATGTGATTGTTCCAATTTCATTTGTCAATTAATTGTTGTTTTCATATCTCATTGAAGAAAAGAGAACTGATTTATATATGCACTGAGTGTTTTCTTGAGAGGAAAACTGATCTTCTCATTTCTCAATATAAAACAAGTTACATGCTGCAAATAAATAAGCAAAGAATTGAGTGCGTGAAACTAAATTGCTGCTACAAACTAGGAACTATTTTAGCCACTTCCCAGACTATTTCGACTACTAAATAAACTCCACTACCTCCTATAATCTCTCCACTAGAGATTGACTACTTCATGCTACTAATTTCAATATAACAACGTTTATTAAATTTCAAACACTAAACAAAATAATAAAACAAGTTTAGATTAATTTTCCAACAATCTCCCCCTTAATCTAAACTTGTCTCATGCAATCCTTCCAGCCCGTATGGCTTTTAAACTTAACCCGTATGGCTTTTAAACTTAACCCGTATGGTTATCAACTGAGCCCGTATGGCTTCTGTTTGCCCGTCTGACAAAACACTTAATTGTTTGCCCATCTGGCAAGTTCTTCGGTGCCCAATTGGCAAGATCATTTTCCCATCTGGCAATCAGCCTTTATGGCTTTCAACTGAGCCCGTATGGCTTTCAACATAGCCCGTCTGGCACGTTCACTTTGCCCGTCTGGCACGTTCACTTTGCCCGTCTGGCAACTTCTTCATCAACCCATTTGGCTTAATTCGTCATACTTCCTGTGATATAGACCACAATCCTACAATTTTTGAAATAGAATCCAAATCACTCTTCGCCAATACAGCTAGGCTTGCTAAANATCCAAATCACTCTCCGCCAATACAGCTAGGCTTGCTAATGCTCAACCTTGAGCTTTCCTGCAAATACCTACATAGCCTTCCTATACTCCACCTTGAGGACAAGAGTCTTGTTGAAACACTCATCTTCAACATCCTGCGGTGAGAATTCGAATGCACATTAACCACAAACAAACTACAACTGCAGCCTGCACCTCGTTGGACCTGTCACCACTGCAGCAAAGCTCTATGTCGTCCGCCATCAACCAACTGCCCAGCACATGCGTATACACATCCTGCATATACACATTTGCTGCACATTCAAACTCAGCTCCTCCTTTCTGGTCTCGCCATCTCCTTCGCTGCTCTGCTACCGCCACCGCAGCTGCTGTACTGCGGCGTCCGTGCCGCCAACGTCCAGCGACAACCCAAGGATCAGAGGGAAGGCTGTTAAGCCTTGATACTTCCCCCTTCAAGCTCTGATACCAAATGAAGAAAAGAGAACTGATTTATATATGCACTGAGTGTTTTCTTGAGAGGAAAACTGATCTTCTCATTTCTCAATATAAAACAAGTTACATGCTGCAAATAAATAAGCAAAGAATTGAGTGCGTGAAACTAAATTGCTGCTACAAACTAGGAACTATTTTAGCCACTTCCCAGACTATTTCGACTACTAAATAAACTCCACTACCTCCTATAATCTCTCCACTAGAGATTGACTACTTCATGCTACTAATTTCAATATAACAACGTTTATTAAATTTCAAACACTAAACAAAATAATAAAACAAGTCTAGATTAATTTTCCAACACTCATGACTTTTATTTGATAATGTTTTGAGTAATTTATTTTAATTTTTTATCAAAGTTTAATATATCATCTTCTAAATGACTTTTAAGTTATACGATTATAATAAACATTATAAACTGATAATAATTAAAATTTTAAATCAAAACAGTTTACTTAAGTTAAATTGAAATTATAAGTAGTTTTTTTTTAGTTTTTTTATGGTCGTCTAATGAAAAAACTAGTGCATGCATGGTAACTTAATTTTCATTTTCATACATTTGTGATTGTAAATATTGAAGGCTCAAATTAGATGTCAAAATAAATCCAAATTTTAGATGACATATTGGAATTGGTCATATCACAATAAAATATGGGAATTGTGTTTTACCATGTTTATTTAGGTAGATTACATTTAATATATTGGAATTTTTCTTTTAAGTGTGATTTATTTGTGTTAGCATATTTGTTAATGTTTGTTACATGTATGTAGTATTGAAAATAATAAATCTAAAAAGCTAGACTTTGCTAGTCATGATTGGGGAAAGGTGGCCCAATGGCCAATACACCTTTAGTGATATTGATTATCATCCTCCCCCACTATAAAAAAATCGGATCAGACAACACACAATACACAAGGGTTGAAAAAATAACTGTTGTCTGAAAATAGCAAACAACTCTGAACTTTTTTCTTCAAAAACTGTTATATGATAATCGTAAGTCAAATGTTATTGGACTGTTATTGGACTTATTTGAAACTATTATTTTTATTGTGTCCTTCTCATCGGATAAGACAATTGTTTTCATGGAATAGTTGTGTCAAATAGTTTAACACAAATGCTTATAACCGTTGTAAAAATATTAGTGTGAGACAATGGTTTTCTATTGTGACATTGTGTTATTCAGACAAGGGTTTTTAGAAAGAGGTATGTTATTTAAGGTCTAACATTGGTTTGTATATACCATTGTGAGAAGGAGGCAATCTTACCGACAACGATTATTAATGGTGAGATTTTAATGTGGTTGAAACAACGGGTAAGAACCCTTGTCTGATATAGTTACTCTTTTTTTATAAAAAATCGTGGCACAACATGGTTGAAAAGATTTTACTTGGATTGTTTAGTTGGTGAAATAATAGCCCTTGATTTATATGAGATTAGATATTAGATAATAGATTAACAAAATATAGATATGTTTACACAACTGGTTTTTGTCAAAATAAATATTGTCTTAATTTATGTTCTACAAGCATAGAAAGGAAATACTATTTTTATCTAAATACCATCTTTAAACCAATTTCTAGGAAGTTCGAATTGTGATACTTGAACACCAGTATAGGTACATATAATATGCATTTCTCTATTCCATTCATAGATGTCTTGAACCCATTCCGGAGATTGGGTTAATTAAATACGCCCAATATTTTTAACTATTATCAATGAAGATAAGAAAATATATTTTCTAAAAATAGATTGAATTATTAAAATTAAACTTCTTGTTCCTTGTAGATATGGAACGAAATCCCAGGCTTTCGAGATTTTTATCCACGGGGTTTCCGTGATTTTGTTCTCTTCTTCTTCCCTTTGTCTCTTTGGCACCTATGAATGAGGATATTCGTCAAACTAACAAATAAAAAAGGAAGTGAGTTAAACAAAAAGAAAAGCAGGGTGAAGTTAGTGTACTCTGCTAAGGATTATAACAGGTCATTTCTAGTGACACGGAAAAAGGGAGATATATTATTATTCTCTAATTGGTTGATATTTGATTAATAATTTATTCTCTTACCAATATGGGACACAAATGTATGTTAATGTAATTGTTTTTTGTTTTGTGAATATTTTTTTTGTTCTGTAATTTTTTTTTGTTCAACAATTTTTTAATGTATTGAGTAATTATATTTGTCATTGGTTGCTCAATTACTAAAATAAGAGAGTTTCTCCTTGAATCTATGCATATATATATATAATTATATATATATATATATATATATATATATATATATATATCAACTTTTACAAGTTACACTGATTTGATAGATGTTTGTAGTTAATTATATGTGTTTGCTCAAATGAATGAGCTTTTTTAGATTCTTAAGTGGTGGGTGACTTTATGTTAAATAAGTATGAGTCTTATTTTTAAGGTCAAAAGGCAATTCTATGCAAGTGCACCATATCCAATAATAAAAGATAATTAGTAAATATTTATTTTAGATACTTTGATGTGTCAATAACTTCATGTTAATTTAATTATATGTATGATATATCTGAGGTGAAGGTATAACAATTCTGGTATACTTTCATAATTTGTGTTGGTAGGTCTATTAGAAGTGATAAATTTATTCTAGTATACTTGTAGTGATGGACTTTCAACCAAATTATGATTTATGTATATAGTGTAAACCAGTACAATGGTTATGTACCTAATATATAATTGTCTAGATTTGTAATTGGCTACATGGATAGAATATGATCATTTGTGAAAAATAATATTTAATTACATAAATGCTATGGCGGAGGTGAGCCATGTGATATAATTTTGTATTCGACAAAAAGAAGTGGGTGCTTGACTAAATTAGTATAAAATGTTTAGTTTCTCGGTTGTTTCGATTTATTAACTAATTAAATATAAATGCCCGTGTTTCATCAGTAAAAAGAATAGCCAAAAAGTATTTCCATGTCTTTCACTTAATATCAGATCTCACAAAGAAGTTGTTAATCTTCATATAAAAATTTGCAGCAGAATATGAATGATCAGGGTAGTACTTAGTTGAATCTTCCTAAGTATAATGAAAAATATATTAGTAGAGTTAAAGTTTTTGTAAAGAATTTAATGTCCAAATTCAGAGTTGGGAACGAAATAAAGTTCCTTCGTCGTAAATGTGATAATCATCTATAATGGTCTTCAAACGATATTTATGATCATCTCATGTGTGATCACCTCATCTATAGTCGACCTTTGCTAATGCTTTTACAATAGTTTTATGAAGTTTCATCATTGGATACAAAGGACTATATATGATGCAAATACCGGATTATATGATGCGAATACCGGATTAGAAGATAATCTTGATGAGATTTTGAACGTTAAATATGCCAATGTGGGACCAAATGTAAATGCAAGGAAATTTTATTGTCTTGTTGAAGATGAAAAATAACCCTTATCTTGGTTGTAAAAAAAATTCCTTATTAAGTTTTTTAGTTTGGCTTCACCATTGAAAGTGCATTAATGGAATAACGGATTCAGGTTGAAGTGAAATATCAGAATTAATAAAAGAGACTGTTTTTAGAATTAGAGTGTAGACCTCTTTTAATTTAGCTTAAACTATTATCAAAGATTTAGGTGTTGACTATAAGAAGATATATGCATGTCCAAATGACTGCATGTTGTATTGGGGTGAAAATAAAAATGAATATGATGTTTCAAGGTGACAAATTGTGGTACAAGGATGGTACACCAATAAAATTCTGGTCAAAGTGATAAGATATTTTTCACTCAAAGATTATATGTGCAAAGATTTCTCTAAACTAATTTTCTAGCATGCAATAGAATGAAATAATAATGGGTAACGGGCTTAGAGGTTGATGGATGCTAAATATCCACAATATTCAAAAGATAATCAGAATGTCAAGTTGGGTTTAGCCTCTAATGGGTTCAATCTATTTCGTTTAATGAGTTCCACTCATATATAATACATGACCAGTTGTGGTCGTAAACTACAACCTTCCTCCCTGGCTAAACATGAAAACTTAATCCTCTCAACATTAATACATGGTCCATCTTATCCTCAAACAATATTGCTGTCTACTTGCATCCGTTGATCGCAGAGTTGAAAGAGTGATGAATGTAGGAGTGGAAACTTATGATTTTCTTACGGCCGGATTAAACCTTTCTGTTATGTTGAAGTGTCCTATGGACCTTTAGTAACTTTCCTCAATACACAATGTTGTCTAGGTGGAGAACAAAAGGCAAACTAGCTTGTTATGTATACAATTACTAATCATCATCAATATATTTGAAACATAGCAAAAAAGTGTACTATATGAGCTATCGAAAATTCTTAGAACCCAACCATAAATGGAGATATGATAAGAAAAGATTTAATGGTGATGTTGAAACTAAAAATTCGTAAAATACTATCTAGGTGGGATATTGAAGTTTTACGGGACGGTTACGTGAATACCTTCGAAAGGAAAAAAAAATAAAAAGTTAGTTACGAAACCAACCCTTGAAATAAGAAGTCAATATTTTTTGCAGGTCAAAATATATAAAGAATTCTGAAGTAACTCACGAACAATTTGAAAATGGTGTTAAAAATCAAAGCTTGTTAGAGAGTAATTTGTTGGTAAAAAAAACGTTGAAGGTCAAGGAAGAAATGAGTACGAAATGAATAGAATATTTGTGTAGATTCAAAAAAAGTTTTTGAACTTGGATTGAAAAAGAAGTCAAAAAACCTATTTTAAAAGAAGAACTTTCAAGAAAACAATGGCAAAGACAAGGTAAGAATGATGAAAGTGGAACGAATACTATTTCACGGCTATGAGGTTGAACCAGAAAGTAATGAAGAGGATATTGTCACTTCAAAGGAACAATTCGTGTTTTATTTGTACATCAATTTAATACTTGCTGGTGTCACTATTTATACATTATTTAGAAGACAAAAAAGGTAATGAGGGTTGAGGTTTGGGAAAAGCCAACAACTCATTCCCGAACTAATAATATTGCAGATTCATGTGACAAGGAAGCACGTGGTGGTTCGATTCTGGTGGTGGTAATACTACTATTTCTTAAACTTAGTCTAATTTGTTCCATTTGATGTGCATAAAAAATATCCTCTCACAATTAATATTTTTATATCAAAACTTTTCTCAAAATGAAATTAAGGAAACTTTTTCATCATCTAGTTAAAATTCTTAAAATGTAATATTATAGTCCTTTCACATTTTCTTATATAATGTCACTTGTAACTATCATGTGAGTGATCGGAGCAAGTGGTGTCATGTCTGATAGTATAGAAAATAGTATAGAAAACAGAAGAAATTATTTTGTAAGAGAAAAAGTAGAAGTTGCTATATGAGAATCAAATGGAATACTAGTAAAAAGTGACAAGAAAGTATTATACGTAGTGATATGATCTGATCTGTATTTTCTTAGTTAAGAAGAGCATTTCTCTTATCTTGGTAATTACTATAAATCTGCTAATTTGTAATGCAAATTATCGGGGCTATTTTGGTGTTAACAGTCTTTTTTTTAAGGGGTTTGATGCATTAGTAGTTCCTACTGGACAAAGTCTATAAAATTTTAAGAATAAAACTCCGAGTTCAATGGTTGTATACTTAGAGTCAAGGGATCATCAAAAATCTAACATGAAATTGAGATTTTATAGACACAGTCTTAAAGAGGCATTTGCAGTCACACTCTATTATTGTTGTCTACTTTCATAAAATTTCACTATGTTACTCCCTTTATTTCATTTTTAATAGCTATTGCTCTTTTGAAGTTAAATTAAATTAAATTATTTGATTGGGTAGATACACCTCTTGAATCTGGGAAAAGAAAGAGATGAAAGACATTAATGAAAAAAGTTCACAAGAGAATCGAGAAGTATGAGATCAAGTTGAACAATCGCGGCCAACCTGTATCAAATGATAATAAGTACGGTAATTTTTGAGTTCAGCTCTTTCTTGGGGACAATAGTAAGTCAGTTTGTGTCTCTAACTTGTGTTAATTGGGATGAAGTCCCTGATATATTTATCTCTTGTGGGAGTACATCCAGGAAGGAAATAATTATTTTTCCACATGTTTTTATGTATGCAGTCTTTGTAATTTTTAGTTATTAGGACCGTCAACCTTTAAGTTTTCTTAGGACAAATATATTGTTCCTGAAGAAGGTTGAAAGTGGATAACCAAAGCAATGACTACTCAGTTTACCACATACAAAAGTCACAACAAGAAAATGCACAACACTGCTTATAAATCGGATGAGGAGAGATTGGAAAATAGGCCTAGGAAAGTTCCATGATCCAACTTCATGATCCTTCTAAAGTATTGGGCTGATGAAAAAGTTCAGGTTATAACATAAAATTCAACAATCAATATCAATGCATCTTTCATTGCTTTTAAATTTTTCCATGTCCTTGCTTGTAGACCACTGCAGAAAGAAATACACAGGCACGGAATCAAATAGTAGACCGACATATTACTCAGCCTCAATATTGTTTTGTGCGAATTTGTAACAATGTAATAAAAAAGGTGGTGGTGATATTTATGTAAAAGGAAATTAGTTCATACTTATGGTTTTGGAATATTTCTTTTTATCGAATAAAGAAAATTGTTTCTTATGGCTTCAAAATATTTTTATTTTTCTTTTCGTAGCTATTTAAATTGTAGGGTTTAACCAGTGTCTTTTCCTTTTGCAAGAGATGAATGAAGGAGTTTGTAGTTTGTTTTGTTTGCCATTCTCGTTAAAGAGACTGTTTTCAATATATTTAAAATTATTTGTAATTTTGTTTTTTTACCATTATCTCTAAATTTTATTACATGTATGTGAGTAGTTTTTACTTTACGATTAACTATAGTGATTCGACTCAAAAGGGACCGGCCGAATATATTGTAACGATATCAGTCAAATTTGTTAGGATTGGGTGGGAAATTCAAATTGGGTGAAAAATTTGAAATTCAAGTAAAAATATTTGGACCAATTAAAAATGACCCGAACTAATCGAATTTAGCCAGTCAAATAATATTGGTCGAATTCTGTTACTCGGATTTAAATTCGACGGATTCCCTAATTTCAACTAGCTTATTTGTGACTAACATGCTTTGGGTTATTTGAGAATAGTTTATTCCTTAATCTCACTTGTTTTAATATTTCCTCAGGTGAAATCACTTATATTGTTTTTGGTTGGAATGAGTGAAATTAGATGGCATGGAATAAAATTTGAAATACAATATGAGTAAATATTAAAAAAAAAATCATTCCCACCTCAATTCCATTACTTACAACATAAACAATAACTCAAAATCCTAATTTGAGAAAGAATACTGCATTTCTTTTCATTCCTATTTTCTTCATATTTTTTATCATAAAAAATTGGACTCTCTTATTTTTTTCCAAATCTTTCCCTAAATCTCTATTATTTTTATTTTAATTTCACCCATTTTATTCCATTTCATTCTTTTCTCTCTAACCAAACACAACATTAGTTTTACTTCCAAATCAACCATGAATTTCAATTTAAACATAAAAATTCCAGTAAGCAGAATTTAACAATCGAATAAGTCGTAGGCTGATCAGACCGAGCTACAAGAAACACTAGAATGACCCTTATTCTCTTGAGAAATGTATTATAAACTTTGGCGCATACAATGGTTGTACTTGTACAGGTAGAATCAGGAGAACTCTACCACAGAGTCTTCTATAGCCTATAAGTGCATTACAAATATATTTTTACAGGGTTTTATATTATTCATCAATTAATAATTTGATGGCATTGTTGCGTAATTTTCTTGCATTTTTAATTTTTTAGGTTATATTTTAAAAGTTGATATATATATTTAAAATTAGCAAAAAAATTGATATATATTTAATTGGTGAAGGGTTAGTAAATTTGACCCAAATGATGAACCTCATAAATTGACAATATATCTTCAAATGATGGTGTAAATTTGAAGTTTATAAATTTTTATATATAAAATATAATTTTTTTTACCATTTTGCTTTGGTTTAGTATTTTTCATATCATATTTTATTGGAGTACATGGTAGAATCTCTACAAACTATTGTGATTTAGTAAAGAAAAACTCAAAATTCAAATGTTCAATTGACTAAAATATAGCAGTACTAGTTGTGACATTTTCACATCTAATCACGCTCTGATCAACCAGAAAAAGAAACAAGGGTTAAAGACTTAAAGTCATCAACAATAACGCTGCTTGTTCTTCTTCAGTCATTTTTCTGCCTTGTGATTTCGGTGACCTTGGTTTCTTCGCCACCTCATTGCTTTCCAAGGCCACCTGTCCTTTCCTAGATGATTCAGCGAATTCATCTTCAATAAAAACATTGTTTGTATTCATATCACTTGGTTTTTCCTTCGATTTCTTGGCATCTTTGTTCAATGCCGGACTTGCCTTCCTCTTCTTTGTGGTTTTGAGCCCACAGGCATTGCACAGTGTCTGCATCACATTAGGAAAATAACTAATTTATTTGAAAATTAAAAAAAACGTTTCTATACATATGGGTATATCCATACACACCTTGGGGCCACCCCGGCCTCTCCTCCAAAGAGGGGTTTTCGAGGTGCCACAATTTTCACAAGTTCTCACTTCTTCTGAACCTTCTTCTTGGTGAACAGCTGAAATCGGCTTGGTTTCAGTGATCATATTTTCGGAATTAGTTCCCTGTGTCAACAACAAAATTAAATTACAAATGACTATATATATATATACAAGAAGCGATATATAATCAAACAAAGAACAACCTATATTTCACTTGTAATTATTTACTTTTACATTCAAAACTACCATGACTATCACTTGTTACTAATGAAAAAAACCAACCCGCCAGAAATAATCAATTGAATAACTATGTGGCTTACCAAAGCGGTACAAGAAACAATAGAATGACACTTCTTTTATTCAAATTGATTTAAGAGATTGTATGTATCAAGCAGATGAACTGAGAGAGTGCCGTGATATTTTATGTGAGAACATAAAAGGAGGCGCAGAAATGTTTTATACCAATAAAACAATACCAAATAAAAACCCTAACACCCATTACACAGTTGTATATTGTAACATTGAATCTTGACCGTTCATCATCGGTTAATATTTTGATCATGTTGTTCAAATTTTTTGATAGCAGGGGCTTTTTCTTCTTTATTTTTTTATAAATAATTAGGCTAAAATTTAAAATTTATAAATTTCAATAGGAAAAGAATTAATATATGGTACACTGCCCAAATGAGAGACAAATAATTTCACAATCTAGAAATTATGGTTACAATTTTTACAATGAATTTTTTCGAATATGTTAAAATAAATTTGTATTTCTCATATCATATTCTAATTGAGTATATGTTAATTAAAGAGTTTTACTATAATACTATTTTAATTAAAATAATATTTAATTAATAATAGTTTTTCTAGTATATTTTAATCGAGTAAAATATTTTACGATAATATTCTTTTAATAAAAATATTTACATTTTTACACCATTATTTACATCAAGAAAAACTTGCGTAATTTCTTAGTTTTTCGATGTATGTTTGGTTTCATTATTTTTAGATATTTGTTTGTATCAGGAAGAATGAGATGTGAGGAGAAAAAAAAGAATGAGATGCGTTTTATTAAAAAATAATATCTTCCCAAACATTAATAACTAAAGAAAAAACCCAACAAAAAGAATTGATCAATTGAATAAATCATGGGCTTATCTGAACAGCAAGAAACACTAGAATGACCCTTCCTCTATTGAAATTGATATAAGAGATGTATATGTACCAAGCAGATGAAATGAAATAGAGACGAACAAAGAGCGGCCCCAATATTTTGGGTACATACACCGGTTGCACTTATACATACACAGTATTAAGGAGAAAAACCCTACCACCCACTCTTGTGTGGGCTATATTTTTACAAGATTTCACATATATTATAAATTGAATCTTGACCCTTCATCAGTTAATAATCATAACTTTGGTAAAATATTTTGTGATTGTCTCATTAGTTTTCATGGCAAGCACCTCAAATTCTCTTCTCAAGGAATTAATGATAGATTTTTTCACCTTAGTATTGCCACCAAATTCATTAGTGCCTCGGTCCACCCCACGGTATAGTTGGCACACCGAAGATAAGATCCTCATTCTCCTTTATCAGGTCTTGGTATTCCTCTGAGTCTAAGTAGTTGTCGATAATAGCATTTTTATCGCCTCGCACCTCCGTTTGGGCCTTCTTTAAGAGCTCCACCTGATTGACCAACTTTTCTTTCAAGCCTTTGAGCTTGGCCTCACCTACTATTAGCTTCTTCTTATGCTCATTGGTCTGTGTCTTCCAAGCTTCAGCTCAGTGAAGAGATATTGGAAGTAAGCATTAGCCTGGAAATCCAATAAAACAGCGTGTATCATAAACGAGCCATGGTATTTACTTATCGCAAATAAGTAACGAGAAAATGCAAAATGCAAGAAACGAAAATAGTAAAGTAAAAAGACCTACTGAGGCCAAGGCTTGGCTACCCAAAGCCTTGGTTCTCTTCAGATCGCACCTCACCACGATCTCCTTATAGTCACAAGGAGTGATCGAGTCGAGGGACCAATCCTTTGCGTGTTCCGTACACCCCACCATGGTGCCCGTCTTTCTAAATCCCCAGCGAGGCTTTTAAGCCAGGGACCTTGGAACTTTGGCAGTTTCACTGCCTTCTCCACCAACTACTCCACAGTGGGGCTGCAAGAATGCTGACAATTCATTGGCTTGCGTGCAGTCATGCTTAAGCTTAAGCCACTTCATGCGACCAGTTTCTTCAACGGGTGGAACCGTCCACTCATTGATTTGTGCTGTAGCTGAAAAAGAAACACGAAAACATTAGCAAACAATCAACACGAAAGGCGAGAACAAAGGCTAAATTAGGTAATATACCTTTGCTAGACCAAAAGAGGGTACCCCAGTTGCCCCCTTCCCATTTTACTTAAACAAAGTTTTCTTTACAGTTGGGATTATTGTCGTGGATGGAAGAGTTATAAAAAAATATTGGGCATGTTGGGCATATGACCTATATGGACCCAACCCAATGACAAACTCGAAGAATTTTTTAATTGAAAAAATTTACGGAACAAAGGGACTATCATTTTTGAATTGTAAAAAGTTTTGAGTGTTTTAGTGGAGGTAGCGCGTAATAGTATTTTATCTATTCGGTTTGTGAGTTTTGTTAGTTCATTTTTGGCCTAACCGAAATGTTTTGGAGATGCAATTTTTATGAATGATTGATTGGATATTCAAGAAGGAGTATACAAAATTTTGTATTAAAGTGAATATATTTCGATTTATTAAAAATATTTGAGTAAAGTGTGCGCAGTAGCATTTTATGTTTTTGAATTGGTTGTCCTATTTTGGGGAATTGTGTTGGAAAGGTAAATACCTTATTTTATGTGGGTCAAATGATGAAAATTGTTCATAAATCTTTTTACTAGAAGTCTGCAAAGTTTAGTAACATTTGAACATTGATTGAAAGAGTTATGTGTAATGTAGTTTAAGCATGGATAGTCATAGAAATACATGACTTGTTCGTTTGATTCTAAGGTTACATTTCATAAGCTTGGTTTTTCTAAATAGCTTGATATTGATGTATGATGTAGTGTAATGTTGATTGAGGAGTTTGGGATTGATTGTTGGTTGAATTGGAGTATAATAGAAATTGAAAATGTTAGGTTTTAAGCCGTCGTAATGCCCATTTTTTTTTTCCATTCTGATGTGAAATGTCTAGAATCTTTAGGAATGTTTTTTCTTAGTTCTGAGCAATTGGCTGATATGGTTGGATTGTAGATAGTCTCTAGATCATTTACACACTAATTTCATGTAATTCGGGTTACGAGTCAAAAGTTATGGATGATTCGGTAACGGTAGCGCAGAAACTTAAAAATATGTTTTCACCGAACTTGAGAAATGGTTTTGGATTGAAAGGATCAAAACCTGATTTACTAAAAATGTTTGAGACAACTAGCGCATAGTAAAATTTTATGTGTTTTGTCTAACTTTGAGGCAATCATTGACATATCTACGATGCTTAATAAAATTGGAAACTTTTATAGGAGATTGTTCGTAGTTTACAGAAGATCTCAGAAAAGGTTTTGTGACAAAAATATTAAATCCCAATTTATTAAAAATGCTATAAGTTGGGTATTTAATATTTTGACTTACAATTTTAAAAGTGTAATAGTTGAAAAAGATAGAAAAATTATTGTTGGAGAAAGTGTTGGGTATTGAAATGAATTGTGGATTGTTGTGAATATTTTGGGATTGATTTGAGGTTGTATTTGAGGTGTTTTTACACTGGGCATAGTTCATTTTATGAATAGGTCATGCCCAATTTTCTATAGAAAATACATTCGATTAAGTTTAATAAATAAAATATTTAAGGGTAATTTAGAGTAGCATGGCTAAAGGATATGGCCATCTATATATGAGATAATATCGATGAATAGTTTTGAATGGAAGTCGTGATGTATAATTGATAAACCAAATGTATAGTCGGATTGTGTTTGATTGATGTATGAGATTGAGCTAATATATGTTTTTGTTCTGCTAGAGCATAATCAAGTTGGAGTAATGAGATATCATGTGGCGAGAGAAGATATCTACCTATTGTGACCGGAAGAGAATTAATTAGAATTTCTGCTTCATTGCTAAGGACAAAAGGCAAGGTTTTCTAACTCCGTACTTTTATTTTACATAAGAATATTTGAATCATGTTTATGCAATTTTTTGAACCTTTTTACCTTTTGACGATTATTGTTCATAAAGAGGTTCTGTTGTGTTATGGAATTTACTTTCTTACAAACATACATATATGTTTGTTCTGTTTACTATTCATTATGCGTGATTACTTATCAACTCTGAATCTTATAAAGTTCGAATGTGTATAAGTAGAAAATGAGGAGTGTTCTAAGAGTTGTGTTTCACAGTTCGTGTTCGAGGTTTTGACGGGGAGATAGTGCGTGAGTTTCTGACAATTTGTCAACGAAGTCTGGAGAACTTTTCTTCGGAAATGTTTTGGATATTATCAATTACTAAAGAAATTTTTATTAAATGTCCATTAAATCTTTAAAGTTTATTTATTTATTAAAATATTTTTAATAAGAGGTTAAATATTTTTCAAATAATTACTTAACCTTCAAGAAATTATTTAGAGTTATTCAAAATGGATCTAAAATCTTCTGAAAATAATTTAGCTATCAAGCAATCATTCTGAGAACTTTGGTGATTTTAAAACAACTCCCTAGTCGTGTGATTTTGAAAACATCTTGTGTGAGAAATATTTGAGCAAAAAGAGATTATTTCACTATAAGTGAACATGTGCATATAAGAATGATTCCTCATAATTCTCGGAGTTAATCAATCATCTGGTGTTGAAATATGAGAAGAGAATGCGTTGTGCTTTTCGATATAATTCAATTTCCTTCCAAATAAATTATTCAATCGGACAAGAGTATTGGTGAAAATCGACGTGCTTGCACGGCGCATTATGTGTACAAAGTTTAAGAACTGCCAGACGGGTATGCCGTCAAGTATACTTTGGCCCGAATGCCATCAGGGTGACGCCTTTCGGCGGATCATCCACTACTCGTAGAAGAGTAGAAAACAGAGATGTCCCTCGGAGCGGCAATTATGGGCGACTGATCACCGACCTACATTGTCACTATAAATTACTCCAATGAAAGTCCATTCTTCCCAATTGGGATTCGACATTAACACTGTAATAAAAGCCTAGGTGTTCAGTTATCGATAGTGTTAATGGGAACTGTTAAACTTTCTCTGTTCTTATACTATAACGAAAGCCAATGTGCTGAGTTACCAATAGTGTTAATGGGAACTGCTGAACTTTCACTGTTCTTATAGTATAACGAAAGCCAATGTGCTAAGTTACCAATAGTGTTAATGAAAAATGTTGAACTTTTACTGTTCTTGCACTATAACGAAAGCCAAGGTGCTAAGTTACCGATTGTATTAATGGGAACTATTGAATATTGATTGTTATTTTCACGATATCATAAACTTCTTTCTTAGTGATTCTTAAATGAATAGTAACACTGCAACTGATGCCATCGTGGTAAGTTACTGATAGTGTTGACGAGAGCTTAAAAAATTTTGTGGTATGCTTAGCAATATTTAGAATTTCTTACTTTTCAAATTTCCGGTGTAATATAAATTTCAGCTTCTTAAACTGTCTTTTATATTGAGTTAAAATTTCAGAAATTATTTTAACTGCTATTATGACTGGAGTTATTACTGGGCTATAGTAGCTCATTCTTATTTTGTTTTAAAATTTTCCAGGTAGATCAGATGGATTGTATTACCTAAAATTGTAACCCTATAGTGAAAGGTAGCTTGACGAGACTTATCCACATAGTTTGAAAGAAGAAGGCAAGATGCCATGATGAAGAGAATTTTGTTCAGAGTATCTAGAGCTGGTGTAAGAATTATTTATAGGTTGATATGTAATAAATATTATCTCGTATAGAACATTATTGGTAGCTGGTATACTTCTTATCGAAGTTATACTAGTTTTATAAGATTTGTGTAAATAGAGACTAGTCATAGTAATTTGTGGTAATTGGAAAATTGTTTTGAGGAACTTTATGGATAGGGTCACAAGTGTGATTTAACTTGTTGAGAATTGTAATAATTGATGTAAAACTTGGGATTCTTATTTCTAGCCTTATAACTTAAAAGATTATTTGGAGTTGGGGTGGCATATTTATTTTTCAGTTATTGAATGTCTACACGTGAAATTATAATTGTTAAATGGGTGGTTTTATGTTGAGATTTTCAGTAGTGACGTCCTGATCCATGACCCCGAATTTGGGGGCGTTACAGAATTGTATTAGAGCTGAGGTTATAGTAAACTAGAAATGAGAGTGTGTAGGATTATGTATGGATGTTTGAGCTCATGTAGAGTTCATGTTGGACTATTGGATATAGTACGAATGAATAAGTTAAAAATTTGAGCATTTGCTTGAGATGATTGTGTTGAGCTAGATAGAACTCCTTGCGGTGTTGGATGTGCAATGTAGAATATTCAGAGACTATTGTGAGTCGACAATGACGTATGATATCGATAACCTCAAGACGTGTAGAACTAGAGTTATAGTTAACAATGATCTTTCCAAGGAATTGATAGAGAAGGTATCTGTGAAGACCTTGGCAATACCTTCGTTTTCTATGATTTATTTTGAAAACTGTCCAAGAGACACTTTTGCTAGAAGATATATTTCCTCTTCGGAGTTATATTTTGATATTAGTGTTCACTCGTATTTAGGTATTCAATTGTGCCAGAGGCTGTTATGATACTTACTTTCAAATTTTGGAGGCCCTGTCGAGGTTGTGATACTTGAACTTCCATTTTTGTCCAAGGGGTGGATAACTCTATTTATAATATATTCCTCACTTGCTTATTGTGTACGAGTAATTTCTTTTCTGGTTATCCTTTTCTCCGGAAATAATAGATTTGGAGTCCTTTCAGTTTTAATCCAAGGTGTGCTTTAGAGAATCAATTATCAAAAGAAGAATTTTATTGGTCTTATTTTAAATACATTTTATACATCTTTAATCCGAC
This sequence comes from Oenanthe javanica, assembly GCA_008931105.1. Classification (NCBI taxonomy): domain Eukaryota; kingdom Viridiplantae; phylum Streptophyta; class Magnoliopsida; order Apiales; family Apiaceae; genus Oenanthe; species Oenanthe javanica. Next base: position 12,890 of record QRFB01002646.1, on the reverse strand, counting down.
TGAGATGAACCATATTTATAGAAGTTTGATGAGACACCATCGCTTGGGAGTTGTACATCATAATGAGGGGAAACAACCCTTTATTTGTGAGTGTCTTAATAAGGCATGCAACGTTGAGTTCTTTTGGATCATATTGATCTCTCCATCATTCTTTTATTTTAAATGATGGCTACATTACTAAATTTATTAGTTTATACGGCGGTCAAATAGGGTCGTATATAGAGAAAAACTCGTGGTATATGTTATATATGACGCCCTTGCGATGAAAAATATTTTGTCAGATAAAATCTCGTAGTATATAACATATATGAAGGAAATACCCGTCATTTATACTTTATGCCCGTCATTTATGAAGGACATGCATATTCCCATTTTGTACACCATCTAGACAAGTTTGCATATCCATGAAAATCGTTTATTGTCCACATTAAAGCCACTCGTAAAGTAAACATCTCATTTTTTGATGCATCATAAGTCTGAACTCCCTATTCCCATAATTCTTTCAACTCTTCGATCAAAGGCTGGAGATTTATATCAATTTTGTTACCTAGTTTTTTTGGTCCTTGGGTGAATATAGATAAAATGAAATTAATTTATTTCATGCACAACCAATGTAGCAGATTATATGGAATGAGTATGATAGGCCATGTACTGTGAGAAATTGATATAGTCCTAAATGGATTAAATCCATCAGCTGCTAACCCGAACCTTACATTACGAGCATCACTTGCAAAATTTGGAAATTTTTCATCAAAATATTTCCAAGAATGTGAATCAGCAAGATGCCTTAAAACATTGTCATCCACTCTATCATCAGAATGCCATTGCATGAGATCTGTTGTTTTAGATTACTAGAATTTTCTTTGCAATCTTGGTTTAAGAGGAAAATACCACATCTTTTTTGCAGCTACTTGGTCGCTCTTTTTTCCACCATCGACAAGTTTCTATCTTGACTCACCGCAGATCGTACATTTATCGAGCTTTTCATTTTCATTGCGGTATAACATGCAATGATTAATACATACATCCCATGTCTTATAACTAAATCCCAAGTCTCGAGTCATTTTAAAGGCATCATTACATGAACTCGGTAACTTAGAAGTTTTTGGCATTGTATGATTTAATAGCTTTAGTAAACCAGTGAATGATGAATTTGACCATCTACAATTGGCCTTTAAGTGCAAGAGCTCGACATTAAAGGAGAGCGTTGTAAACTCCTCACATTTTTTCCATAATTTTGTTTCAGCATCTTTCAGAAGTTTTAAAAACTTATTGTTTCATCAAATTGTACCACCTCATTGATCTCGGGTCGTCGTTCATTCATGCTTGGAATGTCTAAAAGTTCATAAACCATTCTTGTAATGTCATCATTGGCATCTCTGTGTCCCTGTTTAGACATATTATTTTGACAATGTGATATATGCACGTTTATGTATGCTTCTCCGTGAAAGGTCCAATTTGTGTTGGATTTCTCAAACCCAACCAAAATACATTGTGTTCTTATAGTTTCTCGATCTTGATAATATCAATTAGAACAATCTCGACATGGTCAGATAATTTTATCTCCAGGAGACTTACTTGAATATGCAAATTCCAAAAATAATTCTACCCCAGAGATATACTCATGTGATGCTCTATTATTACTATTAATCCAACCCTTATCTATATTAGACATTATTAACCTACGAAGAACCAAAACATCAAACAAAATTTAAACTAGCAAATATTTTAATTACACTTTACAAGCAAAAGGCAAAGGTAGATACCACATATTACACATAAAAAATAGGGGCAGATCGATACAAAAATACATTATGATTATATATACAAAAACACATTACGATTATATATACTTTAACTCTTATGATTATATATACAAATTACTTGAATTGATACATACAGAGAGACACACAATGGTATATATACATACATACGATTATGTTTGATAAATAAAACACAAGATTTAGAGCAAACATAAAACAACAAGATTCAGAGCAAACACAAGATTCAGAGAGACAACAAGCGTAAAACAAAATTCAAGTGACCGTCGTATATATGTTAAATATATAAGTCGGTAAATTATTGTGTTCGTATAAATTATTTTATACGACCGGTTTGGCTTGACCACCGTATAAACTCGTCACATAAAACTATTTTTTTTGTAGTCCTACTTTAAAACTCATAATTTTAAAACAAGTATACCATCAAGTATACTTTGGCCCGAATGCAGTTAGGGTGATGCCTTTCGGCGGATCATCCACTACTACTAGAAGAGTAGAAAAATAGAGATGTCCATCGGAGAGGCAATTGTGGGCGACTGATCATCGACCTATATTGTCACTATAAATTACTCCAATTAAAGTCCATTCTTTCCGATTGGGATTTGACTTTAACAATATAATAAAAGCCTAGGTGCTGAGTTACCGATAGTGTTAATGGGAACTATTGAACTTTCACTGTTCCTACATTATAACGAAAGCCAATGTGTTAAGTTACCAATAATATTAATGAGAACTGCTGAACTTTCACTGTTCTTACACTATAACGAAAGTCAATGTGCTAATTACCAATAGTGATAATGGGAACTACTGAACTTTCACTCTTCTGACACTATAACGAAAGCCAAGGTGTTAAGTTGCCGATAGTATTAATGAGAACTGTTGATTGTTCTTTTCGCGATATCTTGAACTTCTTTCTTAGCGATTCTTAAATGAATACTAACACTATAACTGATGCCATCGTGGTAAGTTACCGATAGTGTTGAAGAGAGCTTGAGAACTTTTGTGGTGTGCTTAGCAATATCTAGAATTGCTTACTTTTCAAACTTGCGGTGTACTATAAATATCATCTTTTTAAATTGTCTTTTATATTGAGTTAAAATCTTAGAAATTTTAGAAATTTTAGGATATAGTAGCTCAATCTTGCTTTGTTTTAAAATTTTCCAAACACAACAGCTAGATCTGATGGATCACATTACTTCAAATTGTAACCCTATAGTGAAAGGTAGCTTGACGAGACTTATCCGCATTGTTCTAAAGAAGAAGGCAAGATGCCATGATGATGAGGATTTGGTTTTGAGTATCTAGAGCTCGTATGAATTATTTATAAGTTCATATATAATAAATATTATTTCGTATAGAACATTATTGGTAGCTTGTATACTTCTTATTGAATTTATACTAGTTTTATAAGATTTGTGTAAACAGAGACTAGTTAGAGTAATTTGTGGTAATTGGAAAATTATTTTAAAAATCTGATTTTGAGGAAGTTTATGGATGGGGTCACAAGTGTGATTTGACTTGTTCAGAATTGTAATAATTGATGTATAATTTGGGATTCTTGTTTCTAGTCGTATAACCTAAAAGATTATTCTATAACCTAAAAGATTTTTGAGAGTTGGGGTCGCATATTTATTTTTCAGTTATTGAATGTCTAGAGGTGAAATTATAATTGTTAAATGGGTAGTTTTATGTTCAGAGTTTACGCACAGACGACCACATCCATGACCCTGATTTGAGCGCGTTACACCGACAACCCTCAAGAAACCATATCTCCTTCACTTGCTTGATGAAGACAAGAGTATAGTAAGTTCGTTCATATGTATATATAATTATAATTAAATATAAAATATTTATTCATTTTATAAAAATTAAATAAATTAAAAGTCTCATTTTAGTCTTTAAAAAATTATATTTATAATGTCTTATTTATAAATTATATGATAAGTTATGGCGAAACAAGTATATATGGAAACATGTTGTTATAATTATTATAGGTACCTATTTTATTAAAAATAATTAAAATTTAAAACAATTACTCAGTTTATAAAAACTAATTAAATTAAAACTCACATTTTACTAATTAAAAATTATATTTATAATGTCTTTTTGATAAATTATATGATAAATTATGGCAAAACAAGTATATATGGAAACACGTTGTTATAATTATTATTATAGGTGTATGTTTTTGTAGAAAAAATAAAATTTAAAATAGTAACTCAATTTACAATAAAAGAAAATTTTATAATTTTTTAATATGGATACATTTAAATGTATATAGTTTGTTAATAATAAATAAATACTTCCTTAGTCCCACCCAATTGTTAACATTTCGGAGAGAAGGTCCGGCACGCATTTTAAGGTGCATATAAAGCATAGTTCCATAATTTATTTTTAAATTATTTTTTTTGAATAAAAATTTAATGTTTAAATTTTTATTCAGAAAAAAAAAATTAAAAATAAGTTATGGAACTATACTTTATATACACGCGTGACGGACTTTGAAACGTTAATGATTGGGTGGGAAGGAGGTAGTAGTTTTGTAATTCCAGCAATATGAGTATACATTTCATATGAAGGGGTTAGGAAGTTGATAGTGAATTTCTGATAAATCTATAATTTGCTTTTCATTAAATTAAAAATATTTTTTTCGATGATTCAACCATATTGAGATGTTGGTAATGTGTAAAAAAACTAGAATTTTTAAATTTATTTTGTGTGCTTTTTTTAACAAATTTTTTAAAAATCGTCTAGATGAATGAGCTCGAGGAGAGTGCATGAAAGTATATTAAAGGTGAAGAGAGTATTAGGAGAGCCCAAGGGTTTCAAACCTCTAATACGTACTCTAAGAAACGAGCAAGTGACACCGATTATATGTCGATACCAAGTATACGAAAGGTGATAATGCTGATAACTTGAACCCAGCTATTATTAATAATTGTCTCCCTTTGAACGAAACTAATTTTACTATGTGGAAACGGAAAATAAATTTTGTTCTCGTCGTTATGGACTTGGACTATGCACGTGTTAAAATTCCTCCGGTTATACTTACAACCACTAGCTCTTCTGAGTAGAAGGCTGATTATGAAAGGTGGAACAAATTTAACCGTGTGGCCCTTATGATTATGAATAAGTCAATTTTTATTGCTATTAGAGGTGCAATTCCTGAATGTGATAACCCAAAAGTGTTCTTGACTTTTATGGAGGAACAATTTAATGGTTCTTCTAGGGCTCATGATAGTACCCTTATTTTAAAGATGCTCACTAGTAAATATGACTAGTAAATATGATGGAATTAGTAGAGTACGTGAGCACATTATGATGTTGAGTGACATGGCCTCTAACTTAAAGGGCATGGACATGGAGATTTCTGAAGGTTTTCTCACTCACTTTATACTTTATTATGAGATCACTTTCTGCGCAGTTTGGTCCATTTCAGATCAACTATAATACGTAAAAGGAAAAGTGGAAGATGAGCGAATTAATCACCATGTGTGTCCACGAGGAAAAAAGGCTAAAGATTGAATAGTCTGATGTTGCTCACTCAACTACTATTTTTTACAAGAACAAAAGGTTTCATAAAGGTGTTAGATGTTTTAAGAATACGGAACGAAGGGATTTTTCAAATAAAAAAATTGTGGATCGTCAAACATGGCTTTTGTTAATGCAAATAAGGCTAGATCTTCCGGTAGTAACAAAATTAGAGGACCTAAATGCCATTTTTGTAAACATTATGTGCATATTCAGAGGGACTGTATAAAGTTCAAAGAATTGCTCGAAAAGAAAGGAATATCATATATTTCTGTAATGTATGAATCTTTTTTTACAGAACTTTCTTCCAACATATGGTGGGTTGATACTAGTTCTATGATTAACATTACTAATTCATTACAGGGATTCCATTTAAGGAGGACACTGAAAAAGGCGGAAATAATCATTAGAAATGGCAATGGAGAGAGTGTACATGTTGAAGTTGTAGGAACTCTTCCTTTATTTTGGGAGAGTGGTTTCACCTTGTATTTAAATGATGATCTTTATGTTCCAAGTATGACATGTAGTTTGGTTTTCTGTATCAAAACTTGACGATGATTGTTTCTCGTTTACATTTGGAAATAAAAGAATTATTATTTATCGTTACTCTCAAGTTGTTGGTTCTGGTACTCTGGAAGGAAAACTTTATAAGTTAACTTTTGATAATATCTTTGTTAAATCCATCATAACAATGAATGTGGATGGAAATTTTTTTACTAGTGGAAGTAAGAGAAAACAAGGTAATGAGAATTCTTCTAGGCCATATTTGTGAGGATAGAATGAAAAATCTAATAAAAGAGGGAATTCTCCATCCACTTGACTTTTCTAACATTAATCATTGTATTGAATGCATAAAAGGAAAATTTATAAAGAGAAGTAAGAAAGGTACCACTAGAAGTGATAAAGTTCTTGAGATAATTCACACTGACATTTATGGACCTTTTTCACCTGCAATTGGCGGGCATAAATATTTAATAACTTTTACTGATGACCATTCTCGTTATAGTTATGTCTTCCTCATTAAAATTTTTTTGAATCACTCGATATGTTTAAAATTTTCAAGGCTAAAGTTGAAAAATAACTTCATGAAGATATTAAAATAGTTAGATCAGATAGAGGCGGAGAATATTATGGAAAAAACTCTGATTTAGAAAAATCAAAAGGTCCTTTTGCCTTATTTTGTCAAGACAATGACATTATTACTAAATATACAATGCATGGAACCGCACAACAAAATGGTGTGGTAGGGAGACAGAATCATACCCTTATGGATATGGTACGCATTAGGTTATGTAACTCTACTTTGCCACAATTTTTATGGTCTGAAGAATTGAAAACAACGGTTCATATTTTAAACCGGGTTCCTAGCAATTCTGTCCCTAAAACTCCTTAGGAAATGTGGACAAACAAGAAACTTAGTTCAGAATATTTACATGTATAGGGTTATCCTACAGAAGCTAAAATTTACAATCCTCAAATATATAAACTCGATTCCAAAACTATTAGTTGTACTTAGTCGAATATCCTAAGAGATCTAATGGCTATCGATTCTATTATCCTTCCCATGCTACTCGAATTGTTGAGACTAGACATGCAAAATTTTTGGAGTGTGGTCATTTGAATAGGAATGGTAAGCCAAGAATAATTGACCTTGAAGAAAGCAGTAATCATGATTCTAATATTGTAATCCCAGAGGATAATGTGCAACCACCTCTAAAAGGGACGGTTAACAGAAATCTTGTGCTACAACCATCTAATGAACCTAATATTGGTAATGATGCACTCCTGAAATTATGCAACTATTATGGGGATTTAAAAGACCTAAAAAGCCTATTATTTATGATAATTTTGTAACCTATCTTAATGAAATTGATTTTGAATCGGGAAAAATTAATGATCCTTCCTCTAACAATTAATCCATAACTTGTGTTGAATCAACTCAGTGGCTCGCAGCCATGGATGAAGGGTTAAAATCAATGGAGTTGAATAACGTTTGGGAACTTGTAGAATTACCACCTTGTGTAAAACCTGTTGGTTGCAAGTGAGTCTATAAGAAAAAATTGGACCCTAATGGAATCGTTGACAGATTTAAGCCTTGATTGGTTGCAAAGGGTTACACTCAAAGGGATGGTATGGATTATAATGAAACATTTTCTCCGGTTTCTTGAAAAGATACATTTTGAATAGTAATGGCTTTAGTAGCTCATTATGACTTAGAGTTGTATCAAATGGATGTCAGAAATGCATTCCTTAATGGTGACTTGGATAAAGATGTCTATATGACACAACCAGAAGGATTTTTGGTTAAAGGCAAGGAACACATGGTATGCAAGTTGAAGAAATCCATTTATGGATTGAGACAGTCTCCTTGATGTTGGAACCATATGTTTCATGAGGTCATTCGTAAATTCGACTTTAAGAAAAATGTGGTGGATTAATGCATATACTTGAAGATCTATGGGAGCAAATTTGTCATATTTCTCTTGTATGTTGATGATATATTACTGGCAAGTAATAATTTGGATATGTTGTATGACACTAAACATTTTCTATCAATTAATTTTGATATGAAGGATCTTGGTGAAGCCTCTTACATTTTGGGCATAAAAATTTAATTATCCAGAAAGACATGGGATATTAGGTTTATCCCACAGAGCTTATATTACCAAGATTCTTGAAAAGTACAACATGTTGTTCCCTTAATGCTTCCCTTGTCCTAAAGGGTGACAAATTTGACTTATATCAATGCCCTAAGAATCAGGTGGAACATGATCAAATGAACCTCAGTCCCTATGCATCAGTTGTTGAAAATCTTATGTATGCACAAGTATGAACTCGTCCACACATTGCATATATAACTGGAATGTTAGGACATTATCAATCAAATCCAGGAATTAATCATTGGAAAGCGGCCAAGTGAGTGCTACAATATTTACAAGGCACTAAGAATTTTATGCTCACGTATAGAAAGAAAGATAAACTTGAAGTTATTGGTTATTCTGACTCCGATTTTTCTAAATGCAATGAAGAGAAGAAATCCACATCCGGGTACATCTTTATGTTTTCAAGAGGTCCTATCTCATGGAGGAGTCATAATCAAGAATTAATAATAACTTCTACTATGATGGCTGAGTATGTGGCATGCTATCATCCAACTTGTCATGCCATATTATTAAGGAGTCTTATTTCTGGAATTAAGGTTGTTAATTCTATTTCGAGACCACTGAAACTCTATTGCAATAACAAGTCAGCTGTTGATTTCTCAAACAACACAAGTTCAAGCGTTGACGGACTATATCTTGACACCAAATACTTATTTGTCAGAGAGAACGTTGAAGAACAAAGTATTCTAATTAAACATATTAGTACTCATGACATGTTGGCGGATCCACTTGTTAAAGGCCTGAAAACTAAGATTTTTATTCAACATATCTTTAGTATGGGTTTGACTAAGAGACTCCATTATTAGTCAATTTTTTTTATGTAAATGCAATATTAAGTTGAGCTCTTTCATTTTACCAATAGTTTGTACTTCATAGTATGATAATGGTTTGTTTTTCTTGTCAATGATTATTGTGTGTACTTGAGAACTTATATTTATAAGCAAACATCATGTGAGGACCATATGAATGACTTTAATTGTTACCACTTATGCTAAAATTATATTCATACCATTATGACTAATGTTAATTTTGTTCTTGTGTAAGTGTTGATGGTATGATCAATGTGTAAAGAAGTGGTGTAGTGAAACACATTAACATTATCCTATTAAAATACAAATAAAGTATATGAAAAATTATATAAAATATATACATATAACATTAAATATAATATATTCAAATTATATAAAGAAAATATTAAAAAATTCGATCTCTGCATCACACATGATATAAGCTAGTATCTATTAACCACACTTTGAACTATTATGATTTGATACTGAAATTATTTAGAATCTAAATCCCAGAATATATATATTATATGCTGAATTGAGTTTAGTTATAAAGAACACTCTCGGGTCCATCTTCAAATCCTCATCTCAAAATTGGTTGCTCTCTTCCTCCGGTACGTGTTTAGAGCATTAACAATATAAGTGAAGATTGTTGACAAGTACAACTTTCTTGTAAATGCAATTGCACCTAGTTGCACGTATCCTAAATCTATGGAGGATGGTCATAAATTTATGTTTTTATACTACGAATCTGCGATAGTATCAATCTTGAATATTAGTTAGATATATTTCAAACAGCCAAACAAATATATCAGGTAGAATGTTTGAAATTTTATTTTGAATTGTTCAGCTCTTAGACACGAGCTCCTCTTTCATGTACGTCTTCAAGCTCTAATGCAATTCTGTAAATCAATTCAAAATCATCCAAACATGCATAGATCGAGCCAGACATTCAAATAATCACATCTATGACTACGATTGTCATAGTCACTAAACTTTTTGACATAAAGGGCTGATGCAAATTATAAAAGTAAATATCTATTGTTCGATATTTTTATAAAATCTCAAACTTATTACAGTACATGTCTACATCCAGCAGAATCCTCCAACATTAAACAATAACTTGATATCTAAAAAGATGCATTAGATTCAAAACACTGTCTTATTTCACAGTTGGGATTGATCCACCTGTAGGAAGAATTTATTCGCACAGTTGCATATAACAGAGAGAATGTCTTATTTATATATAGAGTAGCAGAAAGTACAGCATAAGAATGCGTAAAATAACATTGAATACTGAAAATGATAAAAACGTTGCAATCCTGAAAATCTATAATAGTATAATTTAACGAAAGCATATTACTTAATTAGAAAAACAATAAGTTGCGATACTATATTTTTCTAATTTAGAAATTCCCACAAACCTTGCAAGTTCAAATATACATAATTAGTATGAGAAATTTTTTATTAATTACACAACTCGAATGAGTACTATGTGAAGAGTACTACTATAAATACAATTAAATGTGTTTTTAATTCAATCAAAATGTGTTACTTTCAAATGTCTCACACTACTAAGTCATGTATACAATTACGATAATGATCTTATACTCTAGAAAAGATGAACAAATATGTTGACTATCTGCAATGCCTAAAACAAAAGTGATGAAGCCTCGACAGAGATGAAAGACATGATGTACTTACACTGAATAACGTCTGCGGCTTCTCCTTCACATTGTCATACTCCTCCTTGTCTTATGTAAGGCACTATATGCATCTGCACCGAACACACCTCTGAGCCATCACAACATATGTATAATCAAACTAGGCTGTGAAATGCAAATTACTATTGACTATAACAAAACTAATGGATAACACCGGGTACAACACTGTGTTTTGAGTAAAAATGTGTCACTACAAGGAAAACTGAAAGAGACAACAATTTTTTCCCGTTGTCTGACACCCTGTTTGCCCGTTGAGAATTGAGGCGCCATCTGATATGCACCTCAAACAACGGTACGCTAACTGTTGTCCAAAAGATAGCAAGACAACGCCCCATGTTCTAGAAACCATTGTACACCACCTAAAAACAACAACGGTATGTTTAAAACACTTGTGTGAAATGAGGTCAGTCAAGTGTTTTAAAAATAACATATGTTCTTGTTCAAGGGTTAAGACAATGGTTGCTTAAATAGAAAAAGTTATTTTATCAACATTTACATAACAGTTTTATAAATGAATATCATTGTTGCATAGGTGTGTCCATAAATGTTTGTAGAAACAAATGCAATACATTGAGGACATTTACACAACTATTTCTGACTAAGAAACCTGTTGTAATTCTATATAGACAAATCTTTTCTTAATTTAAAAGTATTGTCAGAACTCTCATATACAACGGTTTTTTATTCGACATGCTTGTATATGTTACAGTTAGATAAGAAAATTCTGCATATAAAATGTTGTCTAAATTTATACAAAATTGCTAATTTTAATTTATACATACAATGATTTTCTTATTTAGAATAATTATTCTTTATTTCTTCCCGAACAATTAAAAATACTTGTCCTCAAATGCTTTCTTCCATAACTACACCTTGCCGTGGATGGTTTTTTGCCACTTCTTAGGAAAAGGAAGTCGTTGTATCAATAGCCAACATTTCTTCATCCGAGGTTGTGGGTTTGGAAGATTCGGCGATAGATTGTGCTGGAATCAGTTTTTATGCATTTATCACAGAAACAAGAGAGGCTGATGCCGGAACTTTACCAAGGCCTTTCTCTTCAACCACGTCTATGTTTCACTATATGGCTGAGCTTACTAAGACATCAATTATGGAATGCCTTTCTTTAGGATCATAATGTAACATCTTTTTCACAAGATCTTTGGCACTACTTGATACGGATGACCATGGATCGGAAGAAAAGTCTAGATGTCCCTTAAAAATAGAATCAAATATATGCTTCTCATTATCTACAAACAAACAAACAATTAGAAAATGATAGCCTACCAGGACAAGTTGGAGCAACTTTTAGCCTATTTTAAATCAAGTATGTTTATGGGCTACATTTTATTACCATGTTACATTATGCCATAATGGTTGTCCTCGACATGGATCACTTTTGTCTCTTATCAAAATACATAAATATACTTGTACTTTGTTCAAAACATAATGTTGTCAAAAATTATTTACTACATAAATAAATTACATCACTGAGTAAAATGTAAAGTATTAGCCCATCACTCCAAATATTAACCTCAACTCCATAATTTCCGCGTAGGACTTCACGTGCCACATAATATGCACTTCCCACAAGGTCTTTAAATACATCTCCTGCATCAACAAATTAAATGTATAGTTTATAAGACATTAACAAAAATTATATTGTTCAAATAAACTTGAAACGGACAAAAGTGACATATTGCCAACAATAAAATATACTATAACAACAAACCTTGTAGGAAGATCTATGAGGTCTATGTTTATCATGCATCTTGTGGTTTCAGCTAGCACACCATTTTTGATTCCCACAAGTTCTTCTGGAACTACATAACTAAACAACACCCCTTGAGTTCTAAAATAATAAAAAATATACACCTTAAACATTAAACAACAAACTATACCATAATACTGTTGGGTTCCGAGGCATAAAACGCAGCGGATTAAACGTAAATATAATAAAAATTCGGAACCCTAAACGCAGGATCATGTATAAGTTCGGACTGATTATTGTGAAACGGAATCATACCTTTTCTTGGTCTTGACTTCTACGAACTCAACGGAGATCCTAGCTTTCACGACTTGTGTCTTCTTCTCGAAAACACCTCTATGGTATCCACACGAGCACCTTCAAGAA
>QRFB01002645.1:42107-54223 GCA_008931105.1 Oenanthe javanica | reverse complement strand
TAATTTAGTGAGTATCGTATTCAACCCCCCTTCTACGATACTTCCGGGGCCTAACAAACATGGTATAATCCATGAGGTCAGTACATCAAATTCTCCTCAGTCAAATGGAGTGGATGAGAGGAAGAATTGAACTATCAAAGAGATAATGAATGTGATGTTGCTAATCTCTAGAATTCCATAGTCAATGTGAGGGAAAGTCATCTCAAGTGCAAACTATCTTTTAAATATGATTATGCGCAAGAATAAGGATGGAAGCCCTTATGAAATATGGAAGAAAGATAAACCAAGCTATAAATACTTGAAAGTGTGGGGGCGCCTTGCTAAGGTACTGCATAAGAAAGTGAAGATCGGTCTAAAGATCATAGATTGTATCTTCATTAGTTATCCCCCAAATAGTACTGCATATCAGTTTCTCGTGCATAAATCTAAGATTCCTAATATTCAAAAAAATACATTTATGGAGTCATGGAATACCTCATTCTTTGAGACAATATTTCCTTGTAATCTGAAAATAAACGCCTTATAATGTCTAAACGAACTCAAGAGTATATAGAAGAAGACAATGGGAGCAAAGACACTGAAGACGAAAATATAGGGTAGTGAGAAGGAGCAAAAGTCAAAGAAAGGAGAAATCCTATGGGTCAGAGTTTATGACATATTTACTTAAAGAAGGTAATTCGAAAACATATAAGGAAGCAGTAACATCACCTGATGGACCTATGTAGAAAGGGTCCATCAATGATGAAATTACCTCAATTATGCAGAATCATACATGGGAGTTAGTGGATTTGCCATCTGGCTGCAAACCACTAGGTTGTAGTGGGTTTTCAAAAGAAAATTAAGAACTGATGGCACTATTGACAAGTACAAGTCTTGACTTTTGAATAAAGAATACAAGCAACAACATAGCCTAGGTTATTTTAATACATACTCCTATCTATCACAAATAACGTCCATAAGGATAGGGCTTGCTACTGCTGCACTGTGAAACTTGGAAGTACACCAAATGGATGTGAAAACATATTTTCTAAATGGAGATTTAGAAGAAGAATTCTACGTGGAACACCCCAAATGGTTTGTGGTTTCTAGACTAAAGAAATGTATGTCGATTAGTAAAGTCATTGTATGGCTTGAAGCGAGCGCCAATGAAATGACATGAAAAGTTTGATCATTTCATGATGAAAAACAGTTTCAAGGCAATGGATGTGGTAGTTGTGTCTATTAAAAGGATAACAGAAATGGTTATGTCATGATAACGTTGTATGTAGATGATCTACTTATTACAACTAGTAGCAATGAAAAAGTGATCAAGTCTATAAATGACATGCTAAAATCAAGATTAGACATGAAAGATATGAGACTAAAAGATGTTATTCTATGTGTGAAAATATCTAAAACATCAGAGGGTCTCGCGCTAAGTCAATTATTTTTGTTGACAAGATCCTTGAGAGATTTGTCAAGGATGATAGTGAGATAGCTATGGATTTGACTTTACATATATCCAAGAACAAAGGTGTAGGAGTCTCCCAATTGGAATAATCGAGGATAATTGGAAGTCTGATGTACCTAATGAGTACTACCAAACTAGACATTGCATACTCAATAAGTAAATTGAGTAGTTTCTTTAGTATTCTGAGAGTTGATCACTCGAAAGCGATCATAAGAGTAATAAGGTACTTAAGGGGAACTCAAGATTATGGATTACATCCAACAGTGCATGCTTGAAAGGTACACATATGGAAATCAGATATCTAGCAAGAAGGTATTAAAGTCTATGAGTGGCTATGTGTTTAATGTAGCTGGGGTAGTCGTCTCATGGAAAGCCTGCTAACAAACGGTGATGACTCATTTCACGATGGAAATAGAGTTCGTGGCATTACATAAATACGCACAAGATGCTGAATACTTACGCCAATTTATGGAGGATATTCCAAGATGGCAAAAAATTGTGACTGCAATAGAACTTCATTGTGATAGTTAGTAAGCTATTAGCAAAGCACATAACATGTTGTATAATGGTAAGTCTGGTCACATACGATGACAACATAGTTCCACTAGACAATTAATATAAATTTGAATTATCACTTGTACCATCAAAGGATAATATCGAGGATTTATTAACTAAAGGGTTATCAAGAGAACTAGTTGATAAATCATCTAGAGTGATGGGCCTTAAGCCTACTTCTTAATGGCGTCATGTGGACACCCTACCTTGCTAATAATGGGTCTCAAGAACTTGGTTCAAATGGGCAAACTAAATTATGATGAATAAATCACGGTAGGGCTAACCCCTGGCTTGTTCCTATGTGTTGGGTTTCGAGGCACATACATAGCAGATTAACACAAAAAATAAATACAAACGAAATCCCAAATGTAGGATCCATGCAAAACTTGATATTTAATTCGAAGATTAGATGTTTACCTTAACAACGGTTTCATAATAGATGATTAGAAGAGGTCCTAGCTTTAATCACCATGTATCCATGAGAGAAAAAGATCACAAAATCTTGAATCACCACATATCCCGTATGAACAATTTACATCTTTATCGATATCCACACGAATATCGAAGACAATCTTCTCGGAGTTGATACTAGCCATGATGGATGCTTCCTTCTTCTTTCTCTATCTCTAGTCACTCTTGAGAGGAGGCTAGGGTTTTCTCTATATAATAAGATATTAATCTAATTCAGCAAGTGAGAAAAAATACATCTTAATATATTTATATAAAATAAAATTTGGGCTTCCAAACCCTAATCAGATATAGGATTTCTAAGTATTCATTTAATTAAATATTATATATTAAATCTAAATAATTTATTATTTAATTAAGTTTCAGTTAATTAATAATTAAGTTTCAGTTAATTAATATCTTAAATAAATTTTTAAAAATATATAATTAATTTAAATTCATAATTTAAATCATTCTCCTTTACGTTCTATGTGTGTGACCACCCTATTGGTTATTATTACGTTGACAATAATTTTATTAACCAATAATAAAATTATATACAATGAGAAACATCTAGTAATACATCATTGCTATCCAAGTAATAATAATAAACCTTTGGTAACTAATATTTTATGTAATTAATCCTTTTAACCATGATATGATAGATTAAACTCGAGGCATGGTATTGTGTTATCCTCTTCATTATTTATTTTCATTTTCTTGATCGATGAGTAGACTATTTTAAACAAATTAATACATGATCAGTACGGTCATGTATGTTATAGTCTTACTCAAATAAGATGCAAATAATATCACTCTCAAAATAAAAAGGTTAAATCCCGTCTAGATCATATAATGTGTTCAGGTTGGAGGATCATTACATCATTATCACTGTGAGATTGCTTATGACACTATTAATAAATTACCATCTGGAATCTCACGGTGTGTCTGTCCAGTACATTGTACACTTACATGCATGTACCTATGCATTGAATTTAGTATCTTAATATTTATGATTAATGAGATGTGGTCATCTATCAATCAACACATTAGGCTCAACGTATTATCATTGTCCTAATTAATAATAATACTCGACTAGTGACTTTTAAGAATGATACATTTAAATTATATTATCTCAGGTTAAAGTCACATAATTGAACTATATATAATTGCTTCAAAATTCCAAGAACATTTATTTTGCTAACATTTATATCGCAATAAATAAAGACATAATAAATTATATTGAATAATCAAATAAAACATAACATTATAAGTAAAATTTCCAAAACTATAATGTATTGCCTTTAGGGCACTTACACAAAAAGAGTTATGAGGAAACAGTGAGACCAATATGATACGAGGGTAATCTTTATGCTTTTAATGGTCTTTTACTAAATACATGAAATTCAAGTTTGAATGCATGAAATTTAGTTGAGTAAACAAGGGTTACTCTTTAAGATAAAGATCAACCATGAATGAGAGAAGTGTGGTCGCTTTAAATGAGAATTACGAGACACAATTCTTTAGAAACTCTCGCAGAACCAGGAAGAGGTCAATGGCCAAAATGGACATAATCAGGAGAGCTAAACAAGGCAGAAATGATATAGTGATACGAGTATCATCGCTTACTCAAACGGTCGAACAATTCAAGAAAAATTGAATCTACTATCTACTAGTATGGTCGGTAGAAGACTCACATTGTCAAGTCATTTTGAGCCTAGGTTTGAGTACATCTTCGATGCGTGCGTGCAAAAAGTTGTGGTTGGAGTACGTTCTCTTTCGAGAGAGATTTCTAACATATAATTTAAGTACTAAAAATGATCAAGGGATTTATGAGATGATTATCTAGAGTTGGTCCCTTGATAGTGAAAAGTTAAGAATGTAAACTTGAATACCACATTAAATTGGAAATATGGTTTTCATAGCCTTATATAGCAAAATACTCATGTAGAGTTTAGATGTGTTAGTATAGTATTCTCCAGCACCCACGTGCAATGGGGTGGTGAAGACTTCGAGCTTTCTGAGTGTGGGACTTGTGGACACGAATGAAACAAAATTTGGGTCGAATAAATCTGGACTTGTTTTGCTAAATTATTAATTTCCACTAGGCCTATTAATTCATAATTTTTGTTTAATTACAAATTATTATAATTGATTTGACATAAATTAATTTCATTTAATTTTGTATAATTTGAAAATCGACTTAAGTAATTAACGCGTGATTAATTAGGAAATTGTGTAGTGCACATGTATANTATATATATATATATATATATATCTTATATAGAGTTTAGAGATTCATCTCATCTCACAAGTCACACTATACATAGTCGTCCTTAAACAAAAACTCTCTCTCTCTCTCTCTCTCTCTCTCTCCTATAATAGTTTATTGCTCTATTATGGCTCGCTGAAGGTGTTGTTATTTGTGACATCATCATGTTTTCGTTTTATCATGGGAAACATTGGACTCGCACATATGGAGAGATGTGAAATAACTTTAAGGAGACAGTTTCATATTGGACTCGAGCATCCCTCGTTAATATCATTTTTCTGTAACTCATACCCACAGTTTCTCATAATATATTATTTTGTTTTTTTATAGATTTTTTCACATCCCCACCTCTGAAACTTTATCCATTATCATCATAGGTCAGTCCAAAAGAGCTAGAAATAATTTGAACAATTTAGAAAATGTGAAGTTTTATGACTAAGTTTTGAGATTGTTTTTATGAGTGCGTGCTATGTGGTTGAGAATGAGTGTGTAGTGTGATGGGATGTTACCTTTGCATTTATAGAGTTTAGTTTTATCACCTTTTATCTCATGGTTTGAAAGATGGTTTATTTTGTTGTGTCAGCTCTGTACTTGATAACATGTCTTCATCATATCTCAGTCACCCTGACACTCTTTGTGGGGATTCACCTTTGTCCTTCAGTTTTTTTTTCTTCCATACTTTGGTTTCTCCGTTTCATGGTCCAAAAGGTAAAACAGGGTTTTGAAAATATATCACACAAACTTTTGATTCTATAAAAATTTAATACAAATTTTTTATATCAAATTTTATATAATAAAATTCAATTCAATTAATTTGTCCATCACTCTAACACAAATCGTTGACCATTTCCTTTAAATCAATACTTTTTACGTTTTCTTCACAAATTAAATTATTGATTGAAATTTTTACATACAGTGCAACTAAGGGAAATATTAATTAATTTATTAAAAATATAAGAAGGAGGCGGAAAGAGGGATAAAAAATGTTACAACTTTTCCACCTGCCACCTACAACAACTGTCACTTCTAATAAAAATTATCAAGTCTGAAATTTAAACCTGATATAGATATATAAAATACCAGGTCTACATCTCACTCACTAATTCATATTATAAAAATTATTCTTTTATATTACAAAATCTAATTTGTATTACATAAATCACTAAATATACGACATTTCTTTATTTCCTCATATTTTTCAATCGTTATCTCTCTCTACACTTCAAATTGAATCTCTTCCAAATTACAGGTGATAAAAAGTTTCATATCTGATAAAGATAACTATCTCTAATTGTTATGTCTCATCAACAGAAGTTAAAAAAATAGAAAATTTCATTCGCCAATACCTCTAATTCACATCAATATCGATGATTTATATCACCAACACCATCGAAAATCACCACCAATATATGGTGATATCAGGATGAGAAGTCTGAATGAATGAGGAAAAGGTCATTTTTTTGTTCGTGACTTGAATATCACCTATATCATCATAATTTATAGACTATGTCAGTAGAGTCATATAGCTCATTTTTATAACCTACTAGATCTTCACCGTCAGAATCAATGTCATCTTGATGCTAAGTGAGGAGATTCATTAATTATATGAGGGTGATGATATATGCATATATGTATGCATATGAGAAAGAAAAGGGAGGATTAACTTGTTGATGTAAGGAAAAAAGAGAAATATGTGAGTTATGATTGAGATGAGATTGTCATTTTTATAATATCTCACTAAAGAAAGACCACACACACACACACACACACACACATATAAACATGTATATTTTGTAAAAATATACTTATGTGTAATAATGTCAGGATTTGTGATTCTATACATAATATGTTAGTTTAATATAATTCAAAATATTCGTATTAAATAATTATAAACTGATGTTAGATATTGTTTAAGTATTAATATAACCACTCCATTATTTTGATGTTATTGGTTCAAGACTTATCTCACTAAGTTTTATTATTTTATATTGTGATTTGTAAGAAACTCAAATGACAAATTATAAGCTTGTTATTGGCTTCATACTAATTCACATCAATCTTACTTCAATTTCAAAACTTTTAATTATTCTTACATATATAGTTCAACAACTATGTTCGACTGAAATTTGGACTTGAACATATAATTTTTCTAGGAGATTTGGTTGACTCGATTATTAAATATCTATATTGGTGTTGAGCCATTGCCTACATATATCATAATTATTTACTTGACACCTCAATTAAATTTTATGAGCATGAATTTTGATTGCGCTTTTAATTTTAATTTATTATAAGATTCATATATTGAAAATTAAATTATTAATTGTTCCCCTCTTATTGATGAGAAATGCACTAGGTACATTTTGATCATACATCAAGTACACATTATACACATCCATATTATCATATGCAAAAAGATCTAGTATTACTTACTTGTTAAAGAATGTTTTGTTAAATATAAACACACTATCTCGATAAAGTATTTCATTATTGGAGGGAAATCCACTTAATTCAGCATGACTCACCTTGATGTCTTTTTTCAATTTTATCATGGCTTCTTCATAGGCAGGATCAGACTCTTTCTCTTTTGGAAATAGAAATTCCTCATCAAAGGCAGTCTCTTCCTCAGCTCTGCAGTAGTCAGGATTTAACGAGTCACCTACACCACTATCTTCAACAAACTTATCTTCTGGATAGTAATGTTCTTCTTGAATGTATGACTCAAACTGATCTTGATTTTCTGGAAATAGCTTGGCTTTGCCTTTCCCTTTAGTAGCCTCTTCTTCTTCAACTACTTTCTCCTTTTCTTTCTCCCCCTTAGTTGAGGGATCCTCTACAGTCTTAGAATCTCCAATTGATTTAACAAGTTTCTGCATGGTCAGGTAGACCTGCTTCATTCTCTCATTCAGATGTTCCATTCCATCATCCAATTTGTTGAATCGTTTTGTTGAGATTTTTTTCATTTTCAATAATCGTCATATTCAAACTTCTCTCAACCTCATCAATTCTTTCATTTATTGAGCTTACTTCCTTCATATCCTCAGCAATAAAACTTTGCACGTTCTGGATATCTTGAGTTTTCAGGAGAATGGATGATTTGACATTTTCAACATCTTTTCGCACGATTGTGAACTGTTCTATTACAGAAGCAGATGTAGACTTCACTTCTGCTTGTGCTTTTACTTTTACCAACTCAACTTGAACAATCTGCATTTCTTTCTGGAGAGCTTCCATTTTTTATAATTGATAACTGTGTGTGTGCACTCACCTCGCTTGCACTCTTGTTTGTTTCACTTAAACTATGTGCATGTGTTTCGCTCGGTATTTACCTCACTTCACTCATATTTTTCTTTATTCCAAATCCAGATGTTGTACCTGTATATATTACTATAGCTTTTGAAGACTCATAAGATTAACTTGAAGTGGCTCCGCTACTGACGTAGCTACTCCATGAATGGAGTCTCATCTCCCTCTATGGAGTGGTTGCCTCTCAGATCCACTAGTGGATACAAGAACTTCCTTGGAAGGAACTGGATGTAAGAAATCCAGGGGGGTCACCACATTAGACAATGTAATGTGTGGCTCGTTAGAGTCTTTGATGCCCATCAATATTTGTAATGGCACCTGATGCTGCACTGCATAACAAATGTCTTGGTCTACTATAAATGTGGCATCTAACAAGTTTGTTTCAAAAATATTTTCTTTATTTATTGATGTACCCTCATCGGATTGTGTTTTTTCAAGTGGAGGTCATGCTAATGTGAGTGCTAGCAGTGTGCGTGACTCTTCATAGGATGCCGCGGTTGGACGGAGAATTTCAATAGAATCACCCGGTTGATCGAGTGAGTCCAGTGACTGTTGTATTGCCATATCAAAGTCCATATCCCAATGAGAGAATAATGATGACTCTGCCGTTGGCTCAGTTTCATTCCTCGATCTTTTTGACGGTGGCGACAGAGCTGCGGGTTCACTCACTGTGATACCTCTACCTCTTACTTTTCTAAAAGGTTTCTTTCTTTTTCTGATATGACTCAAAGAAGTTGAAGAAGGAGAAACTGTTTGAGGTTCTATCTCAGCTTGGGATTGAACCTGTGTGTTGTCAGGTTCATAGCCGAAGTCCTGAAGTGTAAGACCACGATCATAATCCATCATAGATATATTTAAAGGTATATTAAATATATTTATAGGTAGGAAATTAGAAGCTAAGGTGTGAAAAATTACCTGTTGTACCTGTGCCTCTTGTTCTGTGTGATGATCAACTTCAATTAGTAGTTGCGCAGAACTTTCCATTTCCATTGGCACTTGTTCCGACTCTTGCTGATGCGGTTGAGCCTGTGCTGGATTGGCTATTTGATTGAGAATGCCAACCAAATATTCTGTTGTTTGAATGGCTACCCCTTCAAATTTGTTCTTGTTGCTGAGCCTTATGAACAAATTCTTCTGAGTTGTAGGGGATTCTTCCACTGGGCTGTTAAAAAATCTTGCTTTGTCCTCCATTGTCAATACATTATTGATTAGCAACATTAAAAATATTGGATAGAAATAAGCAACTTTCTGTTCTATATCCAATCTTCTGCTTTCAGCAGTGCCCATCTTTCTTATTATCTCAGTCAGGATCAGCTTCCCAAAATTTATTCTTCGGTTGTGGGCCACAGAATATCCAATGATTTGAAGTAGAGTTGAAATGTTGTGGAAGTTTCTCTTCATGGTAGGAGCAAATACTTTGGCTAAAGTGTCGAAGAAGTAATCCCATTCGCCTACCAACTGGGATTTTGACAGCTTGACCAAGTCTATCGTCCCATGATAGTGAATTGACTGTAAAAAATTAGTTATGTCTTCAACTGTGGGTAGGATCTCGAAGTTTTCTGTCGGGAACCCTAAGACTCTGTTTTTGTCAATTTCATCTATTATGTACTCTGTCTCACCAATTCTGAATGAGAATTGAACCAGCCTGTCATTTAAAATATTTCTTGTTGTTGAATATAAGGCTCTGAGAGGGTCAATCTGCAATGAAGTGTTCAAGGTAATAACATTTCTCACCAGAGAGTGTTCTTTCATAAACCTGATCCAGGGCCTAAACCTAGCCTCCTTGCAATGTACCGGATCAAAGTACCCCTCAAAATTGGTCTTGGCAATTACAAACATGGCTGATAATTCTTACTAAATTCAATTTTAACAAGAAAATTACAAATTAATCCCGAATTAATCACACAATTCGAAAATAAAATTAACAAATAAATTGACTTTTAATAGCAACAAGCCCTAAATCGATTTTTAACACCCAAAACACTCTAATTACAGAACTTCAATAGCAGTTAACCAACCAAAATTAGTTCTTAATTTTAGTCCAAGAAACGGTTCATTTTTCACGAAAATCGGGCAGAGGTTTGGTTGTATTTGGATCGATTTAATCACACCAAGCAAGCTTATAGCTTGTAAATTCGAATATAGCAACTGTAGCAGTTGTAAATTGCAGCAACTTAAAGGTTCTTCAAAGGTCTTACTGGGTCTGTTTATGTATGTATATGTGCGGGTATATAAGTATGATAATAATATCTAATAAGACTTATTAATAATAAAACAAATATAAATACAAATACAAGCCGGTAAGACTTTTGAGAACAAAAGTCGGTAAGACTTTTGGTAAATAAAAACAAAAATATTTGAGAAAATACACAACGGCCGGTAAGACTTTTGGAAATTACTCGGTAAGACTTTTCAATTAAAGACTCGGTAAGACTTTTAAAAGTCTTGCCGAGGTTTTTTATTAAAAGTCTTAAGAAAAATAAATAAAAAACGATTTAAAAATAACGATTTGTTCGGTAAGACTTTTGGAAATGAAATCTCGGTAAGACTTTTTAAAAGTCTTACCGAGTTGTTTTATTAAAAGTCTTTCTGATAACAAAACAGAATAAAAACAATTTAAAAACAAAATAACTATTTCTGTCAGTAAGACTTTTTAATTTGAATCTCAGTAAGACTTTTTGGAAAAGTCTTGCCGAGTTTATATAAACAAAAAGTCTTGCCAGAAACTTAAATTAAATAAATATATTTATATATTTTAAAAGCATATTTATATAAAATAGTAAACATATTTATAAAAACTAAAATAAATACATATAAATATTTATTAATTGTTCCAAAATTCGAAGTAAAATAAAGGAAATTTTATTCAAAATTTAGATTATTTAATAATAATATAACTAAATATTTACATGCAACTAAATTATTAATGACATATAATGAATACTTATATTAGTAACTGGTCTAATTAATTTATGAATTAAATTAATTCAGATTTGAATTAACTTAATGAATAAATTAATTAAGTAATTAATAAAATAGTAATTATTAATGTGTAATAATAATTAGAAAAACATACAATAATTTACATACTAATGCTTATAAATGCTTAAAATAAATATAAGTATTTTTGCTATAATTGAAATAATTATTTATTAAGAGTATTAAATTATTCTCAAGATAATTTATCCAAATATTCATAAGTCCTAGGATTTTGTTGATTCAAGCTTCATAAATTCTTTAAATATTAACATTTAATATTTATGAACTTAAATCAATTCCTAGCAACCAAAAAATAGACATTGTTTAATATCCCTAGTTCACAAACAAACTTAGAGAAAGTGGATTCATCAAGTGATTTTGTGAAGATGTCGGCTATTTAATCTTCTGTGGGTATAAAGTGTACCACCACAGTTCCGTTCATGACATGCTCTCAGATAAAATGATATATTNGATAAAATGATACCTTATGTCTATGTGCTTGGTCCTTGAATGTTGTACAGGATTATTGGAAATAGCTATGGCACTTGTGTTGTCGCAAAGTATTGGAATTTTGTTCAACGCAAGTCCATAGTCATTTAGTTGATTCCTTATCCACAAGATATGTGCACAACAGCTACCTGCCGCAATATATTCTGCTTCGGCTATCGAGGTAGATACTGAGTGTTGTTTCTTGCTGTACCAGGAGATCAACCGATTTCCTAGAAACTGACAGCTTCCAGAAGTACTTTTCCTGTCCATCCTGCACCCTGCATAATCTGAATCTGTATAGCCTATTAGGTCAAAACCTGTATCCTTAGGGTACCAAATTCCAAGATCTGGTGTACCCTTTAGATATCTAAAAATCCGTTTAACAGCTATTAGATGAGATTCTCTTGGGTCAGATTGAAACCTTGCACATAAGCAAGTTGCGAACATTATGTCGGGTCTACTTGCAGTTAGATATAATAATGAGCCTATCATACCTCTGTAGCTTGTGATGTCAACTTTCTTACCAGTTTCATCTTTGTTAAGCTTGGTGGCTGTTGGCATTGGGGGGTTTGCCGGTGAAGAATCTTCTAGACAGTATTTTCTGAGAAGATCTCTTAC
>QRFB01002645.1:0-31439 GCA_008931105.1 Oenanthe javanica | reverse complement strand
CAGCTTTCTTCTGATGAAGCCTTTGAATAGAAACAGTTTGCTTCATCTTCAGTTCCTGAGTTGAGATCGGCTACGTACAAGTTTCCTTTTCTTACTCCATGTAAGGCCAGTTTATCGTCTTTAGAATGAGCTATTAAACACTTCTCCTTCATAAAGTTTACTTTGTATCCTTTATCACAGAATTGACTGATGCTGAGTAGATTGTGCTTAAGTCCTTTCACTAAAGAGACATTTTCAATGATAATATTTCCAGTATTTAACTTTGCATATCCCATAGTCACTCATTTACTGTTATCTCCAAAGGTGATGATCGGGCCAGTTCTTTCAACCACGTCTGATAACAGGGCTCTATCTCCGGTCATATGCCTTGAAGATCCGCTATCCAGGATCCATACAACCCGGTTTAACTCCCTGCAAATATCAAACAAATTAATTCATCTTCGGAGCCCAAAATTGATTGGACCAGGCATACTTAAAGAATTGACCTTTGTCAACTTTGACAACAGATTCTTTTCGAATAACAACATCATCATACTTAACTGTACCTACCTTCCTATAAACAGTCTTAACAACTTTCTGTTTAGACTTAGGAATATATGTTTCCTTCTTGATAGGTGAAGGAATCGCAGTCTTGGATTTTGCGAATTTATTATTGATGTGTTGTCTAGGTGTCATGTTATCTTTCTTAGCAATCATGCGTTTGAAATAAGCAGTCACAGCATTAAAATCACATAACATACAATTAAAAAATACCACACGAATTATGGAATGCATCAATAATAGGCATGTTATTCAAAAAAGTAGGTGGCTTAACAGTTTCTACTTCAACTTTATCAGCAGTTTTAAAGTTCTCAGTAGAATGATATATGTTGTTACTATTCCTACTATTAACAAACGTATTAGGTCTGTTCACATTATTCTTTAAGTATTTAGCACCTATACCAGGATTGAGCGATCTAGAAGTTCCCACATTTTTCGCTGGTGTCTTTCGTGCACTCTCCTCTTTTTGGACATTAACTCCTTGTATATCCTTAGCTTGTTCCTCTCTTTTCTTCTCTTCCTCGAGATCCTCTAACTGCATTTCATAAGCAATTAGTATAAAGCTCTCAAGGATTGGTTCAGCTATTGGGGTTATGAAAAGAGGTTTAGGTGTGTCTTTAACAACATGCGGGATACCCCTTTCTTCAGCACTTTTTCTGAAAGGGGTTATATTGCTTGCCTTTCCTACTGATTTATTATACTCAAAGCCTATTCCAACTTTTTGGTTTATCTCCTGTTGGTCAATTAGGTTCTTTACAATATAAGAGGAATTCTTATAGGCTAGACACTTCTTCTTCTTCTCTTCCTCTATTTGATTTCTGAGATAAGCTTCAACTTTAATATAACAACTGACTCTATTGACTTGAAAAGCTAAGTCCTCAGTCAATTTCTTACATTTGTTTTTTAACATGTTAACAACATCATTATCATCATGTAAGACTTTATTTGCGAGAATTAGTTTCTTAACCCTATCTCTTGTATCATCTAGTTCTTTACCAAACAGGTTAAACATTTTAGGGCAAGATGGATTTACATCTATTCCTCCTTGATGGGTGGGAGATAGTGATTCCTCGGATGAAGCCATAAGAGCAATATTTCCCAGCTCTTTCTCATCATCATTGTTTGAGTCATCCCACCTTTTGCCCTCTGCTAGATAAGACTTGCCTTGATGCTTTTTCACGAGTGCATCATACTTCTCATTGAGCTCTTCATAAGACTCTCTCTTCTTCCCTTGCTTAGGCTTCTTGCATTTTGTTGCAAAGTGGCCTAGCTCATTGCAGTTGAAGCAACGAAACTTGCTTCTATACTCGAAGCTAGTCTTGTAGCCGCTTTTTGATACAACTGATGAACCTCCATTTTGGAACCTTCCAAAATTTGGTTTAACTCTGTAAGAGAAGTTTCTTCTGAATCTCATGTTGTCAAACCTCCTCGCAACCATAGCTAGAGATTCATCTTTTAGCTGATCTAGTTCTTCCAAAGAGTAGAACTCACCATCTTCTTGTTTATCTGAAGTAAGTCCAAATTCTGGAACCACATACTCCATAGAACTGTTAGAAGGTGCAACAGCCTTCACTTCCATCTTCAGTGCTGCTTCCACTATCAATGCTTTGGAGGAACTCAGAACCTTACCTCTGCCATACATTTCTCTGGTCTGGATCTGTTCCAATTCATATGTCTTTAATACTCCATAGAGTCTTTCTAGGGTTACCTCTTTCATATCCCTAGACTCCCGGATTGCTGCGATCCTGTTCCACATGCTCGAGTAAGGTTAGCAAAAACTTCATGTTTACCTCCTGATTCTGATAGTACTTCCCATTCAGGTTGAGCTCGTTTATCAGTTTATTCAATCTCTGAAACACCTCAGAGATACCCTCACCAGAGTTGGATCTAAACTGCTCGTACTGGGAGGTCAGGATCTTCAGTATATTCTCTTTGACTTCCTCAGTCCCCTCGTTGATAATCTCTATTGTATCCCAAATCTGTTTGGTGTTTTTACAATTGACCACGTGATTGTACATGACGTTTTCTAGGGATTCTATTAATACGAGTTTCAGATTGTTGTCGAGGGACACAGCTTCCGTTTCTTCTTCTGTATAGTCAGTTGGACTTTTTAGAAACTGTCTGTGAGGAATTACGACCCCATCTATCTCGTGTCCGAGAATAACTGTTATTGGGGTTTCAACACCTTTGGCCAAAATTAATGCATACATGGGATTGGCAATCCCAATGAATAATAGCATTTTGTGCTTCCACAAATTGTAGTGATCTCTATCAAATTAAGTGTTTCAAAAAAAATATTTTAATTTTTGACCTAAAACAATTTTTAGAAAAAAAAAATTTAGAAAAAAAAATTATTTCGAATTAATTTTTTTTTTGAGATTTGTATGAGTTACGAAATTTTTGGTTCGAATCTAATATTAATAAATATCAACCAGCTCTGATGCCAATTATTGGTCCCTGATATTGTAGAAGGGGGGTTGAATACAATATCTAAAAATTGTCGCGGAATTTCAGATTTAAAATATTATTTTAATTAATCACAAAATATTAATAGTAATGAAATACTGTTCAAGTAGAAGATATAATTTTTTTAACTTGACAATTATTACAAAATTTATCTGATGAAAAGTGTATATAATTGATAAAGTGATCTAGAACGAATTCGACATGAAGTGTTTAGATTAATCAATTATATTCCAAACGTGCACATAAATCTTTGAATATTAAAATGAATACAAATTTCTGAAATTTGAATGTTTTTGATATTTTCAATCTTGAAATAATGAAGACAATCTTCTCATATTTATAGAGAAAAAAGCTAGCAAGACTTTTGATTAAAAGTTATTTAAAAAATCAAAAGACTTTATAAAATAGAATATAAGACTTTTTAAATAAGCTGGGCAAGACATTTGAAACTCGGTAAGACTTTTGAAAAACTCAGTAAAACTTTTCAAAAGTCTTACAAGAAATCTCGGTAAGACTTTCTTTAAAAGGTGTTGCAGATTCTGTCGGTAAGACTTTCTTAAAAGGTCTTACCTATTTAATTCGGTAAGACTTTTTAAAAGGTCTTACCGATTTACTTCGGTAAGATCGGTAAGACTTTTCAAAAGGTCTTACCGATCGACTTTCTAAACTAATGCAGCAATACTTTCTTTAATGATAAATTAAAATGCTCTTTTAACTTAATTAATTCCACCAATTTTTAATTAAATAATTGATAAATTAAATTAATTCAAGGTGAATTAATTTAAGTAGGTAAATTAAATAATTAATTAACTTTTGATAGTAAAATTAATTTAGTTTCTTCACTACACAACCACTGTAGATTTTTCTTGAATCTTTTTGTCTTTTGTCTGAAAATGAATTGAGTTAGGTGATAAATATTTATTTAATTAGTTGACACACAAATGTACTGTCTGGTTCATTTGTGTCATACTAAATAAATATTATTCACCTTTTAACTTTAATAGTTGTGATTTTCTGTCTTGTTCTTGCTTCTTACTTTGTCTTCAATAGTTTCTTTTCTTGGAATCTTTCTGAAGTAGCCACTTGGAATCTTCTGAACTCTTTTAAAATACTACCACTTTATTTTTCGTCAACGCATGAACATATTAATGAACTTCTTCCGGTGAAAAGTAGCAGCTTCGTTAGAACACTTCTGATTCTTAGAATTCTTTGTGTCTAGTTGACTTTGTTTGTCTTGATTCCTGTTATCATATTTATTATTTACTTCTATTTTTTATTTGTGTTGAGTTGTCATCTAATTATTATAAATAGGCCTAGTCATATGCCTTTCACATGTGGCCACTAGGAGAAGCAAAGTCGACACAAGGACGTCATGGGGAATAAAATTCGACACATGCACTCCACATAGTGAGAATTCGACACATGGACTACATGGGGATACAATTCGACACATATACTTTCTAGATGATCAAAAAAATTCTAAGTATTACTAGAGTATGTCAAAGTCGACACATACCTCTATAAGGAAAAGGAATTCGACACAAGGTTAAATAACATCAAAATGGCTAAGGCAAGCATACAGGAAGCTAGGATTCGACACTTCAACTTCTCCTAAGACTGGATTACTTTCTAAGTACAATATACAAGGCAATACTCTTCGACACATAGAGAATTATCCAAGGGTCAATTCAAGTCAACATACAGGGAAGAATTAGTCGACACTTAGAATTGTATTTCACTTTATTGTAAAATCTATATATAGACAAAATGAATTTTCATTTTGAAGGAAATCAGAACACAACACAAAAAATAGATACAGCTGAGAGAGAGACAGAGAGAATACGCATTGCCATTAAAGCTTGTATTTATTTCTCGTTGTGAGATTCATTGTAGCTCATACATCTGTGTGAGAGTCTAGCACCATGGGTTTATATAATACAAAGTATATTCCCAAAGATTGTTCTTTTTGTTTAGAATCATAACTACTATATTTATTGCTCACCAAGAACAGATCTATAAACACAAACCAAATTGAAAAACTACCAATATCATATTCAATACCCCCCATTCTATGATAGTTTGGACCTAACAATAATGCTATCGGAAAGTATGAGATTATAGATGTCATGGAGAGAATGAAGGCATGGACTCAAAACAAAAGGGTCTTCAAGGATTTGGTGAGAATTAACTTACATTCTAAGTTGTGCCTCATTTATCCCCCTTTTGTGCAGATATATCTCAAAAACATTAACTTTTCTTTCACTTCCTCTGGTATCCCAATTTATTTGCCTTCTGCAACAATGGAAGTAGATGGAAATTCCCCTTCATCTCTCATACCCAAGTTGGAAAACCTTCCAAACCCAAATCTAAGAAAACCACCTCAGTAGTTTCTCAACAAACTACTGTTGTAAAACCAAGAAAAAGAAAAACAACTGAGGGGAGTGTGAAGGTGGTTGCTAAGGGTGAGGGAACTGGCCAACATCAAGAAAGTCAGAAGAATAAGGATGGTGAGGGTGTGATTGTCCAACCACCCACCAGTCCAATCTCCGAAAAGATTGAGACTGTGATAGAGGAATTGAATACATCTCTAGCTGCATCTTCCCAACAAGATGTAGTTATTGAAAAGAGGTCTCAACCAGGACCAATTAATGGAGATAATGGACACAAAGAAATTCAAGCCTTCAAAAGAAGAAAGACGAGTAAGGTAAATGCACAAGGGGAACACACACTTGCAAAACCAAATGCAAATTTGGTGGAGCCTTCAGCTTCTTCTATTGATGTGTCTCAGAAAATTCCTGAGACACAGCCTCATTCTTTGTCTATTCCATCTCCTCAGTCACCATCTAAATCTATTTATTCAGAAACTATGATGATTGAAAACATCAATGTTTCAACTTCACCTTCTTTACAACTCAGAATTGAATCAACACTCTCACATATCTCACCACAAGAGGGTAATACCTTGGTTGAGTAGGACAAAATTGAAAATTCTCATAGGTCAATGGATATTTCTTAATAAACTGATAATATCCAACATCCATTGACTATCAGTCATCCATCGATGGATATCCTCACATCCATCGACGAGCTTCAATCAACTGATAATCAGCATTTGATGGATATTCCACAACCATCAATTAATAACAATTTACCAACTGATGTTACTTCTGTTAAAGTAGCAAACACACTTTTAGGAATGATTTGAGTGGGTGAGGTGAGTGAGAGGTATGATTTGCAAAACCTGGCAAAAGGAGAGATTGTGTGTGAGAGGCCCTCAATTTCTTCTGAAAAGGCAAAATGAGAGGGTGTGAGCAAAGAGAGTTCCACCTTAGAAGGTGATGCAAAAGGAGAGCATTGTGAGGGNATGGATATTCCACAACCATCAATTAATAACAATTTACCAACTGATGTTACTTCTGTTAAAGTAGCAAACACACTTTTAGGAATGATTTGAGTGGGTGAGGTGAGTGAGAGGTATGATTTGCAAAACCTGGCAAAAGGAGAGATTGTGTGTGAGAGGCCCTCAATTTCTTCTGAAAAGGCAAAATGAGAAGGTGTGAGCAAAGAGAGTTCCACCTTAGAAGGTGATGCAAAAGGAGAGCATTATGAGGAAGATGTGAGAATCCATGATGAGAACTTGATGCAAAAATAGAGTGATGAGAGTGAGAGAGAAAAAAAGAGATAAATCAGTGTCACCAACTCATGAAGCTTCAACTTCTAAAACTGAGCAATTTGTAACTGAACTCCCCCAGGAGTTGGGGTTGGAATTAGGGGGAGATAGAGAGACTGGAGTTCCTGCAGGAGTTGCAGATGCCTGCATGGTGGAGGATGATGATGAAATTGATGTAAATCTCAATGTTGAAACATTTCAACATGAAGAGCCTCACTACCAGAAGCTAGCAGTAGCCACTAATCAAGAGGCTGAAAAGATACTGGGGTTAGTACAGACTGAGGATGAATTCAGGAGTGGGAATGATAGATTGGCTAGAATGCCTGATAATATTTCTCATATGAACCCTGAAGGCCTTGAATCAGATGATGATGATGATGACTTGTTGGAAACTCTAATGACAAATGATCATGCAAATCTAGCAGATGCTGAGAAACAAATTATGTCTCAGTACATGAGGTCAATGGCTGAGGTGAATATGGAGGACCCCATTCAAAGGAGAATTCTGAACTTCTATAGAGACACTCTTAAAGTCCAGAAGCTTCAAGTCATAGGAGCCAAGAATGAATTGAAGAATGATAAGGATGACATTCAAAGTGCCAGGATTCATTTTGACACTACAATGGACTCCAGAATCAGTTTCACTCTTATGGGTAGAATCAAGCAAAGGCTTGACACTGAGTTCACAGCCAAGGATAAAGTCATTTCATTAGAGAAGAGGGTCACTGCTATGGAGAGCAATATGAACCAAATTCTAGCAACCAAGCCACCCAAGTGAAGCTTCTTAGCAAACTATTGGAGACTCCCTCATCTTCTCAACCTCTTGCAACAGTTACTGATAACAAAAAGAGGGAGAATGATGATGAGTTAAGGAGGAAGGTAGAGAATCAACATAACGCTATAGAAGTTGTACTTTCAAGGAGGGATCCTGAGGCTCAGAAAAGAGAAATGGCTCAAAAAATTATTCAACAATCTGATGCCATAGAAAAGAAGAATAAGGAAATATATGTTGAAAAGCCAATTGCAATCATGCCTGCAATTCTTGAAGTTGTCAAGACAGGAGAAATAAGGATGGATGAAGGAGGATCTCAGCCTGGTGATAGAAAAGGCAAAGGAATTCTAATTGAAGAAGGAAAGAAGAAAAAGTCTGTCACAGGTGGTGGTGGTGGTGGTGAGAAAATATTGAGTAAGTCAATAGTGGTTGAATTGAAGGAAAGAGAGCAGCAGGAAAAGGAAAGAGAAGAATTAGCCTTACAACTATAAAGGCAATTTGATGAAGAAAATGAAAGAATTCTAGAGGCCAGGAGGAAAGAAGCTGGGAAGTCATCTAAGTTTAAACAGAGAGCATCCAAAGCAGGAAACTATTGAAGAGTCAAAAGAAAATTGGATGTAGATGAAGTGATGGTGGAGAGTAGTTGAGCCAAGAAGCCAAAGTATCAAGACCAAGCATCTGGAAGTGGTCAAATCTAAACATCTGGAAGTGGTCAAATCCAAGCATCTGAAAGTGGTCAACCCAAGGAGATAGAGGTATTTAAAACCAAGCCAAGCAATTTTGTTTCAATCAAGCTTGAAGGGATAATTGCAGCCAAAGATCAAAGGAAAAGGGATGTGGATCTTCTTCACATTGATTATGAAGATGGTTCACATTATCTTTTACCTTCAAACAAGTAATGGAACAGGGCTATAGTACCCTGAGGAAGATCTACACTCTTCTCAACAGAAAATATTATTTAACTTAGGAGCTTAGCCAAGACATCCTAGAAAGAATGAAGAATCAAAGGAAGGCACATCTTCTGGAAAAAAGGGATGATAGAGTCAAAATTTGGAATCCTGGGAAGAAGGTGCTTCATGAACCATTATATATGATGATCTTTAAGGACAGAGAGGGCAGGGAAAAATGTATTGATATATGTCAAGAAATTGACAAGTTGCCCAATCTGGAACTTAACTACTTGGCAAGCCAACTAGACAACAGAGTTGAGGATGACAAGATACTAAAGGGATCAATATTTAGAAAAATGAAGGAGAATGAAGACAAGATGAATGAGTCAAGGGGTAGAAGAAGAATGAGATAAAAGAATTAGACTCAACATCAAAGCTATCAGGAATCATCTATCACTGGTACTTGATTACTTTGTCTCAAAATCATCTGTGTCAAATGTTAAAATTCATGCAAGAATGAAAATACTTAGTAGTTTTGTTATCATCAACAGTTAATTTATTCTTATTTGTCATACTCATAAATAGGAGAGATTGTTAGGAATTATGTAGTTTGATGATAACAAATTACTTAGAATTATAAATTTGATTTCAATTTTTGTAACTGGTCAATGGATATATGACTTATAAATATCCATTAACTAGGGAACCATTTATCAATTAAAGTTATTATTTATCAACTGATAAATTGGATTGTAGCAGTTGATTCAAGATTCTTATTATCAATTGATTGTAACTCATCAATGGATGCAATTTACTAGTCAACTGATATTTATTGGCTTCGATTGATAGCTCTTCAATGGATGTGAAGAATGGCTGACAAAGTATAAATATTTTAAGTCAGAATTATCACAAATGAAGTGATCAACGGATAGAGGAGTCAATGGATATGGGTATTGTTCGATGGATGAAAGTCAACAAAGTCAAATTAACGGATCACCATTAACGGATAAGTACAATAAGACAGTTAATGGATAAAGGGGTCGATGGATACTCAAATATCCATTGATACATCAATTGATCAATGGAAAACATATTCATCGATGGATAAGCAAATAAGGATTGATTGATAAGCTTCACAACAATTATCAGTTGATCAAGGTTTCCAAAAATAGTTAAAGACATATGGAATGGAATCTTTGCAGAACTCTAGTCAGTGGAAGACAATTCTGTCTGGATTGTGAAGACTTTCAAAGGAACACAGTCTTCAAGAAGAAGAATCTTTGCAGACTCTGAATCAATGGAAGACAGTCCTGTCAGGATTGTGAAGACTTTCAAAGGAACAGAGTCTTCAAGAAGAAGATCAAGACAAAGACTTTTTTAGAACAAAACAAAGTTCAAAGAAGACTGTGAAAAGAAGCTACATTACATTTTAGTGTAAACATTGTAAAATATATTTTATACATTTATCAGTTAATAGAAAATAGAAGTGGAAATTGAACTACTATATATAGTTTAGTAGTTCATTGTAGCAAAGTGTGGAAGATAGAATAGAACAAGAAAATATTAGAAAGAGATATGAAACATTTGTATTGCTTTTCTTAGTTCAAATTTCATATTGTAAACAGCTTGGTTTTTAGACCAAGGTTATTTGAAAGCAAAATATTCACTAGTGGAAAACCAATCCACTAGTAATTTTAAAAGCTTTGTTTTCAATTATTTAAGTTTAATTTTCTTTTGCAAGCTTCTATCAGTTTCTATATTTTAAACACTTATGCATTTTAGAATCAAACTTATATCCGCAAGAATTTGATAGAATTCTTAAATTTGTATTCAACCCCCCTTCTACAAACTTGTATTAATGGAAATAATAATTAATCCTTAAATTTAATGGTAAAGATATTCTTATTGTTCAAATTTATGTAGATGATATTATTTTTGGATCGACTAATAATGTCATGTGTAAGTGGTTCTCCAAGTGTATGCACATGAGTTTGATATGAGCATGGTAGGGGAACTCAATTACTTCTTGGGCCTCCAAGTCAAACAAACCAAATATGACATATTTGTGCATCAATCCAAGTACATCAAAAATCTACTCAAAATATTTGGATTTGATAATGTCAAGCCGAAATCAACACCCATGGGTTAAGCTAGCAAGCTCATAACTGTTGAAAAAGGTACCGATGTTGATGTTAGAAAGTGTAGAGGTATGATTGGTAGTCTTTTATATATTACAACCTCTAAACTTGGAATTATGTATGTAGTTTGTGTTTGTGCAAGATTTCAATGTAAGCCTAAAGAGTATCACTATAATTTTATTAAGAGAATATTTAAATATTTTAAGAAACATGATGGCTAACTTGATTTTAAGAAACATGATGGTTGTTTTTTGAAGGAAATCAAAGCACAGGGTTACCATATAAGTGTCTTTTGGCCCATATTTTCAATTGGTATGGTGTTGAGTTTAGAGAGGTTGATAAGTCTGTTGCTAAGGAATTTCAGACAACAAGAGCTTGGCACAATCTCATTTTAAAATTGAAAAAGATGGGACTATACTGCAAGTTGAGGTTTATATACCTAATGTTGTTGTTGGTGAGCAATCTGGTTTTAATTTTGAGAAGAATTTGAAGATTTGGCTAAGGAAATGAGGTATGATAACTACCAATTTAAGTATGGATATTGCACACTTTGGCTAGAAAATTGACTCTTTGATTGATGAGGCAAAGTTGTTAACGAAAATTGTGTTTGGTAAGGCTAAGTCTGGAGCACAACAAGCTAGAAAGAGTTTTTCTGATGGAACTGGTGATGACAACAATTTTGCAAGACTGGCAAATATTGCAATGAAGAATCTGGAGCAGGCGTGCAGATTCCAAGAATCTAGATGATCAAGATGTTGATGATGAAGCTTATCAGTTTGCAGACCCAGAAGATGATGTGAGCCTAGAAGATTCTTAAATATTTCTTTTTTATGATTAAGGGGGAGTATTTAAGGAGAATTAGGGTGTGTGGGTTCAGTTTTAAATTTTAATCAAGCATTTAGACTTGTTTTTTTAAGTATTTTATTGGTATTTCTGAATATTTATGGGGTATGTGGTCTGTTATAGTGGTTTTTGGATAATTGTTGTTGGGTACATGCTGGTATGCATGTTTTAGTTTATGCTATGGATGAAATTTTAGCTTAAAATGTTTATCTGTTAATTGTTTAGAATATTGTGTTATATTTGTGCGATTTTATATCATGTGTTTGCAGGAATGCAGGAATTTATGGGGAGTTTATATTCTCCTAAATTTATTTTTGTGTAATCATCAAAAAAGGGGAGATCGAAACCCTTTTGGATTTTGATGATCACTATAAGTAAGCTGAAAACTTGTAAATGATATAAAATAATGAGTTGTTATAACCTTGTGTTGCAGGTATTAAGCTTACTAATATATAATATCAGTATAACAGGTTATGTTGTGACAGTAAGCCGAAAGTAGAAAAATAGGGTGTTCCAACAAACTGGTACTAGGAGCGTAGAAACTGTTTCGATATGCATAGAAGTCTGAATTTCATTAAGATTAATTAGGATATTTTTTGTACGAGCTCATCTACTATATATATATATATATATACACTCCCTCTGTCTCACCCATTTTTTTACGTTTCGGAGAGAGGGTCCGACACACATTTTAAGGTGCATATAAAGTATAGTTCCGTAACTTATTTTTAAATTTTCTTTTTTCTGAATAAAAATTTAAACATTCAACTTTTATTCAAAAATAGAAAATTATAAAAATAAGTTACAGAACTATACTTTATATGCACTTTAAAATGTGTGATGAATTCTCTCTCTGAAACGCAAAGAAATGAGTGGGAAGGAGGGAGTATATATTAGAGCTCAAATATTCTTCATCCAAACCTATTTTCTTATTGAAATCGATTTTCCTAATTTATAGGAATTGGACTTTTTCAATCTCTATCTTTTAACCAACTCTTATCTTCTTAATTCAAACTTATATTGAGGTTCTTGTTCAAACATTTTAACCAATTTCAATCCTCAATATTCATAATTTTGAACATATGATATTTGAATTATCTTATCCAACATGAATGTTATGATTCTAAGGTTAATGTGGTTTGGCTAATTCGGATGTTAAAGTGTTCATATATATAACTAGTGTGTATAAACTTTCTCTTCACCAAGTGAAGAACTTATACTGATTTACAAAATCTATACACACATTCTCAACTCATCCGTTTTCATTAGATAACATCTTTATGAACTCCATTATTCTATATATATATATATATATATATATATATATATATATATATACACACACGTAAGAAAGTTTATAGTTTGAGTTATATTCAATTTGTTCACTTGTGTTATTGAATTGTAATCAATTTGTAGCTGGATATCTGAGCTTGTAAAACAGGGTTCAGGAACTAGAAGCTAGAGAAGTCTGTACTAGGGTAGTATAGAGCTTAGAGAGTAAGGGTTCAAGGAACATGAGTTTCAGTAAGCTAGTATTAGTTACAACGGAAAAAGGAAGGAATATTATTGTAACCTTGTAATCGATTTTTCAGTGATTAATAATATTCACTCTTATCAGTTGGTAGGGGATCAGGAGGTAAACCAATAGGGATAGGGGTCGAACCTGGGTAAAAGATAGGGTGTTATTTACTTTTTATGTACTGCATTACATATCTTAGCTAGGTGATAGTGTATGTGAATTGAACTTAGCTAGCTGACAAGTTAATAACTTGGTAATAATTAAAATTGGTCATTGTTATCTATAACACCTATCACCNTGCATTACATATCTTAGCTAGGTGATAGTGTATGTGAATTGAACTTAACTAGCTGACAAGTTAATAATTTGGTAATAATTAAAATTGGTCATTGTTATATATAACACCTATCACCCTCTCTTCTAGGTGTGCATTTTTAGTTTGATTAAAATGATGATCTAAATTATTGTATATCGCTTAACTATTTACAATTTTAGAAAATCGTCACTGAATCATAAAATTACTCTAAACTAAATGTATGCTAATTTTATTTTGAGAGTAGTTTNTCTATT
Organism: Oenanthe javanica; assembly: GCA_008931105.1. Lineage (NCBI taxonomy): Eukaryota > Viridiplantae > Streptophyta > Magnoliopsida > Apiales > Apiaceae > Oenanthe > Oenanthe javanica. The sequence goes on along the minus strand of QRFB01002645.1, from coordinate 18,031 downwards.
TGATATTATTTGGTACATCATTTGGCCCTAGCAGGACCTTTATGCTTTTTCTAAGTATTGTCAACAATCACAAGATGGCTAGCACGAGTAAACCAATATATATAGGTGTGTGGCCCTTTTTACCCACTGAACACACATATCTATTACGCGTATTTTTATCTGTTATCGAAAGTGCCAGGCATTTAGAAACTAACCAAACAAAAAGCCATGCACAACAAGCAGTAAAGTGGCGACAGAAAGAACCGAGGTACCTCTGTTCCTCTCTTTTGTATATATTTTGTATATATCGATTCTTAACTTCATATATTTGATTTAGATTGTAATTTAGTTGATGATTTCTGTGATTTGAGGTTTGTTTTTTTTGTATGGAAATTTATATATATTACTGATATTTGAACCATTTCTTGCCCTATTTTATATCCCTTATTCTTCTACTATTATGATTGATTTTTAGTCAAATGACACAAGATCCGGTGACTTTGAGATTTTTTACTAATCTGCTGAGTGTTAATTTAAAGTTTAAATTAGGCAATTTAACAAGTTGTTTAATGAGGATGTTGGTTGGTTCCTGTAGTTTGCAAACTAGGGCTATATGTTGAACACAATACTTACTAATAAGTTTTTTGATGTATGAAATTGAGTACTACTACCGATTATGTCATCCCCACTTGAACATGTTATTAATTATCTATATACATGAATGAGAAAATGCATAGTACGGACTTCTAGGTGAGATATGTATGTAATTCATGCTTTCTGTGCCTATCGGCTTGGAACAATGGTGCCAATGTAGCCTAATCCCACGATAGAAAACGTTACTTTTTGGAGGAACATGTAAACAAAATAGTTTGTTTTTCCAATAAAGATAATCATAGAATCTATAGGAGAAGAGGAACACTGCGAATCCCAGCTCTTTAACATGTATTCTGGAAAAGACAATAGAAAAAAGTGTTGATAATAAGTTGCACTAATCTTAAAGCAATTAATCATCACAGAGTGAAGAAGCCTCCATTTCATCTTCCGGAATGAGCACATATAAAATATTTCCAAATCAAACCTAGATTCTAGAAAATATAATTTTAGTTTGATATGGTACATAGACAACCTCTTTGCCTACGTTTCTTTAACACAATTGGATGCACATTAGTGACTACATGACAAGTAAAAAAGATAGGAAAACAACAAGAAAGTATTGTCACATGTCCCTATATTAAAATTGAATTTCTTTGCTGATTTGTTATTTTTGTTCTTCATAGCATATCCTAATTTCTCAGTTACAACCCATTCATTTTCCCTCTTTGCCTCAAATAAACCAATGAAGGTTGCCTTGCCAAATCAAAAGTAGTGTTTATTATGTGTTATGTGATATGAGAGCATCTCCTAACTCTCATTCATGTATGTTACGTGTCATAAACTAAGGAAGTATGTGTGTAAGCTAGCTTCACCAAATCAAAAACAGTGTACCTGTTGTGGTTTTATCATGTATTCCCTGTAACTACTAGTGACAAGGTTCCTCCGTCCACTATATTCATTTCTTGTATTCCTTGTAACTACTAGTATTAGTATATTATAAATACTACAACCAAGAGTTGACAAACACACACACATGTCTTATAATCTACACATACATAAAATATATTGCAGAGAGATGATACTGGTATCTATAGTAGCAGAGTTACTGAAAGAGTACATATAAGTGGTTTCTATATTATTATATCTTGTCCTGTTTATATAATATGTCGTATCTAACCGGACATGTCACTCATTTGTCTTTTTGTGTATTATTTGGCTAAATAGAAGTTATATATCCATTAAAATATGTTAAGCTGACAACTAAACTATCTGTCATTAATTGCTGATTTATTTTGAAGTTAAATAATTTCCGATCAACGGCCAAAAGCGTGAGCTTAAATCCATGTTGCGATTCATTTATGGTAATTCTGCATCTGCTCATAATTTTTTTAGCTCTGAGACCAACTACATTGAATCGTAATAGCTGAGATATTGAATGATACTTTTTCAGCCCCCTTGACAGGAAGTATGCTAACGGGTCTCAACTGACTGAATCATGCCACTAGATAGGGGAACCGGAAGCCTCCTCCTATCTTTCGAGGAATCTACTGTATGATCGCCAATTCAAGTAGTGTGGCTGAGTTGCTTTCGAGGATTGATACAAAGTTTGATCTGATGTGTTGAAAATGGGCTTTTATTAGCAAGTTTTAAGTTTTAAGAGATTTTAGGACAAAATAGTTTTCTCTCTGTTGGGCCTGGAAATAGTCCAACCCAAATAAAGTGTAATAGTAATAAGTCCTGGCTCATATAATAGAATAGAAGATAGAATTGCCCAATAAGTCCGAAAAGGCTTATTTGAGGCAAAAGTTGGGAATTAAAGGGACCCCATTAAGGAGGGATTGGCAAAATTAGAAAAGTAAGAGTTGTAATCTCCTATTATAATCATTTATTATCAATAAAACATCTATTTGATATTATTTGGTACATCATTTGGCCCTAGCAGGACCTTTATGCTTTTTCTAAGTATTGTCAACAATCACAAGATGGCTAGCACGAGTAAACCACCGGCAAAGGAGACTTAGGAGACTTACATCATTAAGGCCCCTGAAGAATTGTCTGATAGGTCGTTACGACCCCGTCCCCGGTCCAACCTAAGGAACTATTTCCAAGAGATACGGAAAATATACTGACTAGAATACAAAGGCCAGCAAATTTCGATCCCACTGATCGATGTCACCATCTCCGAGCTCGAGTAAGGGCGACGATCGCCACTGTTAAGGGAAAACAGGTCCTATCGAGTAATGTTTGACTCCACATTGGAAAAATGCGAGCTCAAAAAGTAGAAGGTAAAACTATTGTCACAACAGCACCTCCCGCCTGGCAGGTCAAGATGCAGCACCTGGAGCATGAACGACAAGTCTTAGAAGCTAAACTCGATAAGTGCCAAGAATTTCACCGTCGTTAGCTTGGAATCGAGGGTAAACCTCAAGGGTCGTATGACTCCGAATATCAAACGGAGGATGATGACCCAGCATGGAAAAATTCCCTCTATGAGGAAGAGGTTGATAGTGAACATGTGTCATACGAGCATAGCAACCGTACAGCCAAGCGTCATCGAGCTCCCGAGGTCTCCGAGGGTAGTGAGATCTCATGGATTCCCGAAGAACTCACAAACTCCAATAGGATGTTATCATTTGCAAAGACTTCATGCGAACCCAAGGTGGAGTCGAGATGCCAACAGAACACCCACTGTCAATGGACATTGAATTCACCATGATCAACAGTCACCTTAAGATTACCCCCATTCATCAATTCGATGGCTCCGCGGATCCAGACGACTTTCTAAACGTCTTTGACGGGTGAATGTCCTTTTATGGGCATACCGAGATCGCTAGTTGCCGTTTTTTCGCCACCTGTCTCCAAGGTACAATCTTAAATTGGTATAATAATCTCCCTCCAAGTTCGATCAACTCCGGGACTGTGCTTAGAAGCAAGTTCCACACCGGATTCTACCGCAACAAAAAGGGCGGGAAAGTTACCGCATCGCTACAAACAATTCGCCAACGAAGAAATGAATCGTTAAGGGAATACTTAGCACAATTCCGCGCCGCATTGGCCGAGATCCCGAACTTGGTCGACGAGCTTGCCGTGAATTACCTCGCATCAGGGGTGACCTCGGATCTCCATGGCCCTCTCCTAGAAGAATACTTCGATAAGAACCCCCGAACTCTCCAAGCAGCTCTCCAAATCTTTGAACATCGCCTGACTCTCCAAGAAGCTGTAGGTAATATTTAAGTACCTCATGACTCATGCTCCCGGTCGGATCGTGAACGACCTAGATACAGAGACCGAGGTCATGACATAGATCGAGGTCGTGACAAGTCACGATCCCAAGATTATGACCACGAGGAAAAACCTCGATCTTCGATAGACTCAAAACTGATCAGTGTCCGCCAAGTCGCGATAGCTCCAAACCAATCTCCAATAATAAAGATAATACAAACTGACAACCTCGCTCAAGGGACTCCAAGGAGTACACCAAACTCAATGTGGGAAAAGATACAATCCTCGCCATCCTGAGGTCAGAATCGGGATATCGACCTCCAAGGCCGATGCGAGGGGATCGTCCACCAAGCTCTAAATATTGTGAATACCATGAAGACTACGTCGCACCACAGAACGATGTTTCCAATTGAGTGAGCTCGTCGAAAGCAAACTCCAACAAGTTTAGTTGGTCCATTACACCCACCCCGATTCCACCCAGTCGACCCCAGATCTGCAATCTGACAGGATAATTGATGTGATCTCGGGAGGGTTCGCCGCAAGAGGATCTTTCAATAACGCCAAAAAGTCTTATGCTTGTGAGGTCTTCAACATCAATCTGGGACCAACTAAGAAGCCCTGGCCTGTACCTAATCCAACCATTTCATTTTCGGATGAGGATTATTCCCCCGATGTTCTTGAGGGCCATCAAGATGCTTTGGTCATCACTGCGAAGGTCGGGACAAACACAGTTAAAAAGATCTCAATCGATAATGGCAGTTCAGTCGACATCATGTACCATAACGCGTATAAACGGATGGACCTCGGTGATCAACGGCTAAAGAATGTTCACCACCCACTATACGGGTTCACGGGGAACGAAGTCAAGGTGGTAGGAACTATCGATCTCCCTGTTTTGTTCGGCTCACTCCCTTTTCAGACATGACATGTGGTTAAATTTCACGTTATAAACGCCACATCGAGCTACAACGCCATATTGGATCGAACCACTCTGACATCCCTACGGTTCATCACCTCCATTCCTCACCTCAAAATGAAATTTCCCACTGAGTTTGGAATAGGAGAAATGAAAGTCGATCAGGCTACAGTTCACCAGTGTTACCTTACATCAATTCTCCCCAAACAAATGCCAAAAGATGATGATTCCATTACTCGGATTGATATTTATCCTCGCGAGCAAGTGACATACCAGCCCGTGGAAGATACCAAGCTAGTCGAGGTCGTCATGGGCTCGACAGACAAGGTTGTTAAAATTGGGAAACACCTCGATCTCCCTCTAAAGCAAAAGATTATTGAGCTTCTTAGAGAGTACGCAGACATATTTGCATGAGAACCAAAGGACATGCCAGGAATTCCAGAGTTTGTCGCATTTTCTTCGAGGAAAAATAGATCGCCATTGAGGCCGAGCACGACAGACTCCTCGAGGTAGATTTTATCGAGCCCGTCCAATTTCCCGAGTGGATCTCCAATGTGGTACTGGTAAAAAAGAACTGGCAAATGGCGGATGTGTGTAGATTATTCTGACCTGAATAAGACATGTCCTAAAGATTTTTACCCATTGTCCAACATCGACCAACTTATTGACGTCACCTCAGGCCACGAGCTCTTGTCCTTTATGGATGCCTTTTCGGGGTACAACCAGATTAAAATGGATGGCAAGGACTGGAAAAAAACAGCATTCATTTCCCCCACAAGGGAGTGTTCGTATACAAAAACATGCATTTTAGCCTCGTAAATGCGGGAGCTACATTCCAAAGAATGATGCACGAGATTTTTGCTAAACAGATTGGCCAGAATATGGAAGTTTATATTGAAGAAATGATCGTTAAATTTGTAAAGAAGATCGACTAAAGTTTTGAGACTATTTGACATCAAAAGATGCGACTAAACCCAGCTAAATGCTCGTTTGGTCTCGCATCGGGAAAATTCTAAGGATTTTTAATCTCGGAACGAGGCATTGAGGCTGATGCTAACCAAGTTCAGGCGATTCAAAACATGAACAATCCTTCTATTCTTAAGAAGGTTCAAACTTTGACATGATGCATCACAGCTCTGTGAAGATTCATTCCACATATAAGCTCTACAAAGGTTCCAAAGAATGGCCAGTTACTTCACCCATGTCAAAACCTTGTTGGAAAGCATATTTACATGGAATTTAACTCACATGGATCGCTAGGATAATTCTTTAGTTGACACTTTAGCCAAGTTGGCTTCATCTCAGATAAGCTCGTACGGCGACCCCATCTATGTTGACGAGCTCAAAACTCCCTCTATCTCACATATCGTGGTCCACGATATTGAGATCAACAATGAGTGGAGAACCCCAATCCTCGATTACATCGAGCATCACAAATTACCAAAAACCAAACAAAAAGCTTGTTCCATAGTCCACCGAGCTCGAAACTACTGCTTCCAAAATGGTAAACTTTATTAATGAGGTCTTACCGAGCCTTTGCTGCGATATTTGAATCACAGTGAGGCTCAGCATGCCATCCTTGAGGTGCACACAGGAATATGTGGCGACCACCTTTGAAGCAAAAATTTGGTCCTAAAAATTCTCCGACAAGGACTCTACTGGCCAACTCTACGACGAGACTGTAAAGACTCTGTTAAGAAATGTGTCCCCTACCAACTCATGAGCTCGGTCAATCACTGACCATCAACTGAACTGACTTCCATACAATCTCCTTGCCCATTTTACATGTGGGGCATAGATATAATGGGTCCATTTCCAAAGGCTCGCAACAAACTTCAATTCCTGATCGTGGCCATAGATTACACCACCAAATGGGTAGAGGCAAGAGCAGTGGCCAGAATTAGGGAGAAGGAGATGATAGAATTCCTGATGGAGTTCATTATATTCCATTTTGGAGTCCCAAGGATCATCATGACTGATAATGGTTCCCAATTTCTCGGAAGTGACTTCGAAAAAACCTTGTCTCAGCTTGAAATCAAACACCTCAAGTCCTCCATGGCATATCCACAAGCCAACGGACAGGTTGAGGTTACCAACATGATCCTCCTTCAAGGCTTGAAAAAGAGAGTGCAGGAAATATCGCGATGCTGGGTTGATGAGCTCCCTAATATTTTATGGTCGTACAAGACGACTCTTAGGGCTGTCATAGGTGAAACCCCATTTAAAATGGTCTATGGCACAGAGGCCGTGATTCCAGTAGAAACTACATTGCACATATCAAGGATAGAGTTTTCTGATCTTGCGAGCTCAAAGATAGGTCTGAAACTGAACAACGACCTCTTGGAGGAGGTACGAGACGAGGCCCACTTAAGGCTGGTTAATTATTAACAAAAGGTCGCCAACTACTACAATCAAAAAGTCTCAGCTCGACAATTCCAAGTAAATGACCTTGTACTCAGAAAAGCCTCTGCATTCATGCCTACAGTTTCAGGAAACCTTAAAGCTCCTTTGGAAGGGCCATACAAAATTTGACAAATGTTACAACCAGGGACGTATGAACTCGCTACCCTAGACGACCAGCCAATAAAAAATGCTTGGAATGCCATACATCTCAAAAAGTTTACCACTTAAAACGATGCTAGAAAATTGTAAGGTCAAAGAAGGACCATCATATCGTCTTTCTCGATTTAAAAATGCTAAATTCGAGGTAAGGTATAACGAGGTCACTACGCGACCTCTATTACCTCGACCTTGTTTAAATTATGATTAATAAAACCTGCTCGACCCACAGTTGGGTCTTTTTATCTTAGTTCAAGTAATTTTTATAAGTTTTACACGACCAATCACCAATATCTATTGGTTTCAACATGAACGAACAAAATTATATGTTACTCAGCTCATAGCTCACTTAGATACGAGACGAACAAAAATTTAAAAATGGCAAACTCCAATTATGTTATCTCGACTTGGTAAACAAAAATATAGATTATCTTCAACATTTAAACAACAAAGGATGTATACAAAAAGCAATAAAAAAGATACCCATATTCACGAGAAAATATCCAACCTTCACCACATTATAAATATTCAAACACGATGACTTGAAAATCTGGTTATAATAAGATATCCAGCACAAACATGATACATATTTCACGAGGAATCTCCCTTCTTCTCAGTAGGCTCGGAAAACGAGGTGGTCGCTAGCGTCGCCACAACAGCATCAACAGATCACTTCCAGTGACGTCTGGATGAACGGATTCAGAATCTTGTGGACGAGGCTCAGAGGTCGTAGCTTCTCCTTCCTTGATAGGCTCGAAATCGACAATCTTTCCCACAAGATTCGACGAATCAGTAGGAGGAAGTTCAACACTTAATTTCACGGCAACGACCTGCTCTACTCCACTCTGCTCCAAGGCTAAGTCCAAGCAATAATCTGCAAAACTGTGGCCCGTCAAGTCAAATCTGGCTGCGAGCAGACGTTTATGACACCTCTCATAGCCTTTCCCTAGGGCATCCACTATGTCGTTCACCCCCTTATCCACTTCCTGTTTCAAATCTTCGACCTGCTTGCTGAGGTTGTGATTGGCCTCTCGAAGTGAACGGTTGTCGGCGTCCAGCCCGAATTGCGTTCCTTATAGAGCATTGTAATTACCTTCCAGCTTCCATATCTTATCATTTAAGTTATGTACCTCAGTGGCATGAGACCTCTTCATAGAATCCGCAGTACCGACAAGTTCTTTCTTCTCCTTTTCAAGCTCAAAATTTTTTGTCCGAAGAACTCGAACATTTTCATCAGCGTTGGCAGCGACTTTATGAGCTGCTTCCAAATCCTTCACCAACCTTTCTATTTCTTCACTATCTTTCTCATAAGATGATATCACTCGGCTTATATCAAACATGAACTGCAAACAAAATCAGAACAATGATGCAACATGATGCACCAAATCCGATTGTGACCTCCGGGCATAGATGTCGTCATCTTAGGGTAACTTGAAAATGGCCAAGGAATGAAGAGGCGGCTGGCTTCCGGGGCACCACCTTTCTTCAGGAGAAACCTCCACCTTTAGAGGGTTCATGGGAACTGTCCTGATAGGAGCTAGAGGAATGACCACAACTTCAGTAGGAAGACCATCTCTCGGAGCTTCAGAGGGTAAAGTAGTATCGGTGACTATTGTCGACCTTTTCAAGATCACTCGACGACTTGGCTCCAATCCAGCTTCAAGAGCTCCCCGTTTATTTCCCCGAGTTGTCACGGGCTCACCACTTCCAACCACCAGTGGTTTGGTGTCATCAGGTCAACTTTCCAACAATACGCGACATGAGGTTGATGTGTCAATCGGCGCATTGGCGTGAGCCTCAGATCGTGAAGATCGACCCCGTCTAGCCAGAATCCCGAAAGTTTTATTCATCTCGGGATCGATTCCTCGACTAAGCACCTTCTCTAAAGAATCTCATGCAACTGCAAAAATGACATAGACAAAAATTTATAAGGAAAACAGAGAGAAAAGAAGCAGGAGATCGTATAGAGCACAAAACAGCAAAACTAAGTACTTACGATTATGACGTGACAAAAAACCATCATCAAAAAATTTCCCAAATTGAAATACACAATCTACTTGATGGAACAACTTAATGAAAGACTCATCATCGTCTTGACGCATATGATTCAGATATTTGATATGCGAGGAAGGGATATCATTGAACGGTTTAATGAACTCGAGGTCGAGTCCATACAGATATACCCAGTTTGGATGGAAACCTGAGTTCGACGACTTACAGTATACCAATTTTACCCTCCCAGGTCGACTGCTAAAATAAACAAGGCGGTCGATGTATTTGACAATATAGATGGTAAAAAATAATTTTATGGTCGGCTCGATATCAAGCTCTGCACAACGAGCTATAAACCTGGAAATTTGGATAAATGAGTTTGGAGATAATTGAGCGAGACCGCAACCTACTTTTTCATACATACTTTGAAAGAAAGGATGCATTGGAAGCCGGAAACCATAATCAAACCAGATCAAAGTTACCCATGCATCCCATATTCAGGCATCATCCATATTCTTTCATTGAGTAGGGGTGTACGACCTCGATATCCCCTAGCGAAAGCTACACTTTCGTTTAACTTTGACCAATCAATAGTCAATAGGTCGTGAGGAGAAAATACAAGGGTAGTTAAAAGATGGGATCTCCCCAAAAAAAACACGACCCAACCTATTCGCTTCTGCAACTGCAGCATCACGAATACACCAGAGGCAAATCAACAGATTCTTCCATAAAATCAAACCCACTAGAACTTTCAAGATCTATTTCAGGTATTTCCAAATGATCTCAGTCGAACTGACTCTCTCCCATAGGTCTTTTTTCAGGATTCCTATCACTACGAGTTCGAGAAGAAGAGGCTGACTGACTAGAGCTATGAGTAATCAGAGGGATCATGATGAACTAATTATCAAGAACACCAGGTAAAGAGGAGAAAGGAAGAAAGAGTTACGCACTTGATCAAGGTCTGCACAAAGTCGGCGGTGGAGAAAGCTTCAATTTTAGATCACTGTTGCCTTTACAGACCTGCTATAGTGGAGGCACGCCAACCGAAGAGTCGCCCAGATAAAATGGTGTCGCGGCCCGTTAAGCCTTAGCCCCTGTTTTTTAGTTTATTCCCTTTATTTTTAATGGGCTTAAAAATCTAAAGATGTGGAAAATTAAAAAGGGGAGAAAAATATTGAGCCTAGAAATAGTCCAACCGAAATAAAGTTCAATAGTAATAAATCCTGGCCCATATAATAGAATAGAAGATGGAATAGCCCAACAAGCCCGAAAAGGCTTACTTGACATAAGTTGGGAATTAAAGGGACCCACAAAGGCCTTATAAATAGAAATCTCCCCCCATTAGGAAGGGGGTTGGCAAAATTAGAAAAGTAAGAGTTGTAATTTCCTATTGTAATCATTCTTTATCAATAAAACATCTATTTGATATTGTGGCCGTTTGAGGTTCCTTAAACTTAAAATAAGTAACTTATTTTATTTTTATTTTTTTACATATTTTCATATTTTTTTAAAAGATAAATATTTGTTTTAGAATTTTAAAATCAAATATCATCTTCAAAATAAAAAATAAGTTACTTATTTTCAGAAAAAGTACATACATCCCTACTTTTTCTGAAAATAAGGGCTTATTTTCAGAATTTAAGTGGAAACAAACGGGGCCATTATTTGGTANTTAGGACAAAATAACTTTTTCTCTTTAGCCTTAATACATATTTCCTGTACAAAAAGTCTAACAATGATGAGTAGCATAAATTACTAATAAAATAAAAGTAACAAATTTCTAATGTTTAAAAAATAAAAAAGTTTGTGTTAGTATGAATCAACTAATAATTTGAAGAATTGCAATCTTGTTGGCTGACATGACTTGCCTATGTAATGTATACGTATTCCATCCATGCGTGTACATGTCCCTGTATGAACTGATTTTTCTTTAGACCACGCATATGACCGATGTGTATTCATGTTCACTGATTTTTCTTTAGACCACGCATATGACCGATGTGTATTCATATCCACACAATTTGATTATGCGTGTGTTCTACTTCCCCGCAATTTGGTATGGTATCAAGCAAATAAGAAATGTGTATAGCTTAGCACGCAGCCCAGAAATGTGTATAGTTTAACTATATATGCATGCTTGTTATACGTGTCCCATATATGCCTTCCTGCAATGTGTGCCCAACAAGTATTTTGGGCCACAATATCCGCGTACAGATATTTTGGTTACTTCATTTCAAAAAAGGGATAATGAAGGCCTTCACCCTTTATTAAATATATATTAATGATATTTATTAATTTTAACAAATATTATTCTATTAATATTTTAATATAAATATTTTTATTAATCTTTCTAAAATAAATGTTTTCAATAAAATTTAAAAAAATCTTAACAGAGCGATGATAATCAAATAAAAATTAACGTTAATGACTTGAATAAATTACTTTATAATTCAGTGTAAATTTCTAAAAGACTACATAATTGAGTAATAAAAAAAATAATTTTCCCCAAACAAAAACTATTTTTTTTTACAAAACTAAAAATCTAACCATGTTGAGCCATTTCAGAAGAAAGGAGAATGAAAGCGGTTTCACAAGAAAGCCCCCTTTCGATAACATAAGGCACAAGTTCAACATATTAACCCAAGTCAATAGTGGCAATAAGCCAATAATGCATACTGCATACAAACAATGGTCTTCATTAAACTCATTTAAAAGGAACAACAAAGCACACATATAACTTTGATCATACTTCAAACTTTTGGCCAGAAATCAAATGACAGATTATATTCAATAAACTTGACTGTAAACGGAATTATAGTTTCCATTGTTTTTGTTCAACAATCAAGTCTGCTTCCTAAACCATTGATCAAGCTTTTCCACTCTTATTCTGCTGGTCCATCACTAGCCACTTTTCCTAGTCCAGTACATAACTGCCTTATGCTTGGAGTTTGGATCCATGGTTAACCTGTTACTTGGATAAAGAAATATACAGTGATAATTAAGGGCCACAATTCCAAGAAGGTGCTGAGTACTTGAGAGTTGGCCTCAATCATCCCCCTAATTGGTTTCTTCTCAAAACCACTTTTAATTTCAGCCAACTATATATTCACACAATATGTGTGTGTGTGTGTGTGTGTGGGCCACAATTCCAAGAAGGTGCTGAGTACTTGAGAGTTGGCCTCAATCATCCCCCTAATTGGTTTCTTCTCAAAACCACTTTTAATTTCAGCCAACTATATATTCACACAATATGTGTGTGTGTGTGTGTGTGTGGGCCACAATTCCAAGAAGGTGCTTAGTACTTGAGAGTTGGCCTCAATCATCCCCCTAATTGGTTTCTTCTCAAAACCACTTTTAATTTCAGCCAACTATATATTCACACAGTATGTGTGTGTGTGTGTGTGTGTGTGTGTGTGTGTGTGAGAGAGAGAGAGACAGAGAGAGATTACCAACACAGATGAGTCTGGAACAACTGGTTTAGATTGGATATTTTTTAATGGAGACACAGCCAAGTCTTCAGCCATGGATTGGAGATCAGTTGACGTCGAAAACTTAGCCATGGTTTCATTTTGTGTCAGATTCGGAATCAGATGAGTCAGAGGAGAAGTCCTCCGTTAAGAAAATTCTGGGGACATAATATCGTTTCAGTTGTTCGTACTCGATGCTGGGGTTGTAGCGATAAAGCTCTCCGTCTTTATATTTTGCAAGGATTTCTCTCTGAGTTTGAACTTCTTCTTCTGCCACGGCCATGGCTTTGAGGCGCGCTTCAAAATAATCATTACCATCTGAGTCAGAAGAGTCAGTGGAGTCGTCATCGTCATGGTTGACATGCTTATATCGTACGGGTTTGTAGATAAGCTGCCCCTCTTTGGTGGTAGCAAGGGTTTTGTCTGACCAAGTTATGTGCTGGTCTTCTGCGAGACTATTACCTGTGAGATGTGGACAGATTAACTATAAAAAACAAAGTTCATAACCAAAGATAGTTATTCACAATAATAAAAATAATCTCTATACAACCATTGTTATCACGACGACGACTAGTCATTGACTAGTCAACCCAAGGTACTCGGGCGCCAAGACTTTTTTATTCCAACTTGACCCGTGAAAAACATGATTGGTGTACAATCGCATGATTCGATGAACGATAATACACAAAAAAGGGCTGGACATGAACTTAATATTAAGATGCATTAATTACTTTGTTTGATTTTCGTCATCACTTATGTTTTTCTTTGCTTGGACATGTTTAATATTTGGTATTTGCATGTTATTATGTAATAAATATGCTTAATTTGAACTTATTACTCTATTATTTTTTATTTAAATTGTGAAATTAATATATTTAGCAATATTATTTATTAAGTCTAATAAATATATGTATATGAACAACTTGACGAGTTTTTACGACTAGTCGAGTGACTTGTCGACTAGTCTTCTCCAAGATAGTTGGGCGTCAAGCCTCGACTTGGCGCCGTAATAACCATGGATACAACTTATAATCAATTATTGGAATGTTATCACTTAAACCATGAATGCAGATCTATATATAGTAGAACCACAAATTTACATTCCTATTATTTTCGTAGATATGATTCATGTTCTATTTAATATTATACAATAGTTTCTGGTGTATAAATAAAATAAAAAAAAAGTTAAAGTAGAAATTGTGAAGTACTTGAGCATAAAAATGACAAATGTGGAGATATGAAAGGCTAGCACCAAGGTTCCTTCCCACTCCCCTCATAAACCAATGAATTTGGTTCAATCCTTTGTACTCCAGATCTAATACATTGAGAACTGGCAAGAATCCCCCACCCCCCTTAAAAAAATGACTTATTTGAAATTTTATTTGGTCAACCAATTAATCATTAATATTGCAGATGCATTCAATTTCTCGCCCGTTGTTTCTTCAACTACTATTAAAAGGTTAGAATTATTTGAATATCAAAAGATGTAAAATGACAACAATACGTATTAGAATTAATAGTTATTGTTATAAATATTGTAAAAATTGTATTATATATAGACACACATACATATAGATTATTTGAAGTCGTTAGGATTAAATTCTTTTGTTTATGATAGTTATTGTTATAAATATTATAAAAATTGTGACGGATGCTAAGACGAGATGTGAAATCATAAACAAAAGAATTTGACCCTAACGACTTCAAATAATCTATATGTATGCGTTATATATATATATATATATATAATACAATGATTTTTAAATTTACAATTGACTTACAGAAACGCGTTTGAGAGTCATGTAGTCGCAGCTGGCTACATATCGACATATCACACCGGAATTCTTGCACCGCCATAATAACCTTGGGTAGAACCTTGCACGTCCCGATTACTGATAAACAACATTTTAGTTGCTAAATTATTGAAATATCACAAAACTTGATAATATCCATAGTTTTCCATCACAATAAAAATACACCACTTCAATGCAATGTTAAACATGAATGTAAAATAGCAAAAATTCTATACAAGTTTATCTTAGCACCAAAAAATATCTTTTCACTATCACAATATACCACTACCTATATGTATATTAGCAATAGCATTGGAAAGAGGCAACCTATATTAACACAATGAATCAGGAAACAAGCACATGGTGCAGCTAATTTCATTATAAAGTGTAATTAAGACATGCTCATCCCATTTAAATAAGATAAGCAACACATTTTGTTCCAGCACAAATAGTATCAAAATCACAAATATCTGGGAAGGGTTGGGGGAGTTGTTTTGAAAATAAAACTAAAAAAGGAAATAAATAAAATCTAAAAGTGTCTTAGATTAGTAAGACATTAAACATATGTGATGGGGGAGGAAGGGGATTTGAGGGTTTTTGGGAGACAGACAAGGAATGAAAAATCCTTCAGCAAGAGAATTTCTAGAAAACAATTTAATATATTTTTGATAATAATAATCTCTCCTGATTACAATGATTAAACTAATATATTTATAATGATCTAGTTTCCTAATTAAACTAAAACTCTAAGGGGTCATTTGATTCGTGAATTCTAGGTATCAGTTGTGGGTTTTACCCATTCCAAACCCATATACGGTGTTTGGTTCAAAAATTTTAATTTTAAAACTCGTATCTCAAACTCATAAGGTATGAGTTTTCGATACCTTAACTCCCAATTATATCCTAAAATAATTTAACAAATGGGCTTCCTGCATCAATAAGCAAAACTCAATATATAATTATCATCACTCATAACTTATAGACCGGGTGAATAATGCCACATATATTATACCTTGTATGAAACTTCACCTTCAGTGCCGACCCTGACAAATTCAAAACCCCAAGCGAATCAAAATTTTGTGTTCAAGTCACTAAAATTATTTTTACTTACAAACAAGATTATTTTTGAAAAATTATCCTTCTAACGGTTTTGCTAGCAAAATCATTCATAATCAAGATTTGGAAGCATATCATTCTCAATGGATATCATGGACAATCCATTCAATCTCTCTTGTGACATACTCGAATGAAGATAAGACTTGATCAACTTTAATTTTGAAAAACTTCTTTCCGCAGAAGCCACTGTAACTGATATACAATATATATACTACTATCCAGTGTTCTCTCTCCAAATTAATTTGTTTCTGTATGTCTATATCAATAGTTTCATTTTTTTTCAATCTCCTTTCGAGTTCCATCCAATCACTCATGCATTTTATGTGATCTCTACTAGTTTCGTGTTCTTTAAGATCCCTTGAAAGATTTGCCCAATTGTCTAATCTCACAGTAGTAAGATTGCTAGAATGCTTTATGGCATTCACCTTGAGATTAAACAACTTGCAACAAAAGCAAAAAACTTTATTCACAACTTTCGAATAAATAAGTCATCTTCTATCTTGTTTCTCCCCATTACCCAATTTTTGAGTGTAATATGAGCGTGTAAAATGTCTTCTATTAGCATCATGTGAAAAAGAATCATCATCAATTACATGAACTCTTACTGGACCTTTCTCAACATTGAAGTCTCTAAATTTGTTATCGATTTTATCCCAATTTCCAAGATCATAGATATCAATGTAATCATCTTCCTGAGTTTTGTTCTCATGGAGACCATTATCCTCTTTTTCGTTGTTGGACAATAATTCTTCTTCATCAACAATTGGGTTCTCAGTATTAACTATATTTTCATCTTTTTTGGCTTCTCCAATGTTAATATTTTGACTCTCACTACTAACATTAACCTCTTCATTATCGGTGGAAGTGGTTAATTTCATAAACCTAAGAAGTCCTCCACCTTTTGTATAATCTTTTAAAAAATCAACCTTTTTTTTATTGATTTTTCTTCCTTCGGCTCCAAATTGATGTTTTTCATCCTAACTAAATGTCACTGTAATTAGGGATTTGGAAGCCAATAATAATAAGAAGAGAAAACGNTTCTTCTTCATCAACAATTGGGTTCTCAGTATTAACTATATTTTCATCTTTTTTGGCTTCTCCAATGTTAATATTTTGACTCTCACTACTAACATTAACCTCTTCATTATCGGTGGAAGTGGTTAATTTCATAAACCTAAGAAGTCCTCCACCTTTTGTATAATCTTTTAAAAAATCAACCTTTTTTTTATTGATTTTTCTTCCTTCGGCTCCAAATTGATGTTTTTCATCCTAACTAAATGTCACTGTAATTAGGGATTTGGAAGCCAATGATAATAAGAAGAGAAAACATTAGTTTTTACAAAATATGGAGACTGATATCTAATATTTACATATCTTTAATTTTATTGTGCTTCTTTACATAAACAAAAACAAAAAAAAAATTATTTTGGCCCTAATTATTATTATTATTATTTGGTTCTTATATCTTAAAAAATTTGGTGTTCTTTTATAAAAATATTGTGCCCCTAATTTTTTTTTCCTCTACATATATTTTTAAATTTTTTTCACTCTTTTATAAAAAACAAATGTGTCCCTAATTTTTTTTATTTTTTTGGTGCCCAATTCAAGAGCATAAGCCGCTTGGCCTTAGGGCTGGCTCTGTTCCCCTTGAAGCTACATCACCGATTAAACAAAAATCCATATTATGTTCTAATCATGAGATTAAAATAAATCTGGCATAGGGTTAATGTAATTCTAACTATCATGTAGTATAATATTCTCCCCTTTTCTAAGTTTTGAGGATATCAAAAAAATATGAACTAATATATACATATACATGTGTAAAACGCAGGGTTCATTCAGGTGTGTTATAAAGAGTATTCAAATTTACAGAACATAAATACCATTTAGTAAGCTCATATATATATATAGACAAACATATGTATATATATAGTTCGAAACCAACACCAAAGAATCGACTGGGGGAGCAAGGTAAATAGACATACACTTATACATGAAGAGTTGGAGACACTTGCTCGACGGAACTGAATGTAATTCACTATAAGTCTGCCTCTCTTCCTTCTCCAACCAATTTAACCCTAACACGATATTCTCCCTGGATCCAATAATACAGGCGGGTTCTGCGAGTCTAGGCTAGCAACTAAGTAACAAAATCTTATCCATTAAATTCTTAACAAAGGGTACGGTCTAGATTATGTCTGTGCAGGGCTCCCCGTCTCACGTGCCTTTGTAACAAATACAGTACAGTCCATAATAATAATTCATAATTTCTAAATACAAGTCATAATTACTGAATACAGGTCGGTGAAATTACTATCATACCCATTCATTTTACATGATTTTTTGTGCGCAGCGGTTTATATTTGTATGTATTAATTGACCGACCCATGCCT